>CAUYPK010061334.1:0-56918 GCA_963574355.1 Loris lydekkerianus
CCACTGCCCACACGCACACAAGGGTGTTTCCACTGCCCACACACATAGAAGTGCATTTCCCTAATAAACTTTCCCAGGAATAAAAAACATGAAGTACATTAACTTTTACCTGTAGAACATAAAAGATAGTAGGAGCTGCAATGATCTTTATTAAGGAAGACAAGCATTGTGACTATCTTAATTTCTATTGGTTAATAAGATGTCACGTAACTAGCCTAGGAACCCTTTCCTTAGCACAGTATTAGATACACTTGAATACACACGGGACAAGCAGGGTCTCCGGACCTCAGTCAGTCAGGGAACACCACAGCCAGTGCCTCTGTGAGCAGAAACCAAACAGGCGTCTGGGTGCTCCGTAGAGGAACCCCAGGTGCCAAGAGGATCAGGAAGAAGGGTCGCAGTACAAGGCAAGGTGCTGTGCCAGGAGCAGCTGTGGAGGACCCTGGATGGGACACGGGAGTGCTCCCAACCACGTGAACAAGACAGCTCACTCACAGGCTCAGCCACATCAGAACAAGGGTATGGATGAGCCGGTAATGTGTGCTTTTCTTTACTTTTAGGCATTCTGTAATACTTTATTCTTAGAATGAGAAATATAAATTTATTTATTTTTTTTTTTAAAGTGAGTGGACACATCCAGCTGGGCAGAGGTGCATTTGAAAGATGTGTGGGGGGGTGAGAGTCTGCAGAGCCCCAGGCAAGAGGCCCAGAAGGTCTGGAGTAAGAGGCCCAGCACCGCCAAACACTTTCCCAAAGGATAGGCTCACTGTGTCCCAGGTCATGGAAGCCCTGAATGACAAGGCTCTGAGTCTTTTTTTTAAATTATTAATATTAAATCATAGCCATGTACATTAATGCGATCATGGGGCACCATACACTGGTTTGACACATTTTTGTCACACTGGTTAATATAGCCTTCCTGGCATTTTTCTTAGTTACCATGTTAAGACAATTATATTCTACATTTACTAAGTTTCATATGTACCCTTGTAAGATGCACAGCAGATGTAGCCCCACCAATCACCCTCCCTACACCCACCTCCCCTCTCCCTCCCCTCCCTCTCCCCCTTCCCCATATTCTTAGGTTGTAACTGGGTTATAGCTTTCATATGAAAGCCATAAATTAGTTTCATAGTACAGCTGAGCACATTGGATACTTTTTCTTCCATTCTTGAGAGTCTTTCGTGCTGTAGATCCAGCTGGTTCCTAAGTTGGTGGCTTCCCCACCACCATCAGGGCACACACTAAGTGACAGGGGCCCTGTCCTCCCAGCTGAGAGAGCAGAGGCACCAAGGGCAGTTGGGAAGGTGGGGCTGTGGGTGTTTCTGTCCAACCTGGAAAGCACAAGTCAGGGTCAGGTTTGTGGCCCAGGTAGAGCATCTCCACATGGAGCCAACGCGGTGCAGGGTGGCCAAAGGCCCCATCTCTGCTCTCAGGAACCTGAAATACCTGGGGCACTTTGCCCTCTCCATGTTCCTTCTGCTGCAGTGAACCAGGTGAGGCCCCTGTCTCCCTGTCTAGGGTACAAAACCCCACTGGGCAATTAGACACCTGTCTGGTAACCAGGACTGCCCAGGGCTCCATGCATGCTCCAGCTCCTGGGTAACCCCATGCTATGCTCCTGAGTCCTCTGTGCCATCTCAGAGTGTGGTGAGGCTCCCAGACTCACAGAGGACCTACCACTGGGGTGCGCGGTGACCTCACAGTATATGATCACACGTAAGCATTACCTGAAAGAACAATCTATCCAAAAGCAGTTCCTTGCACACCAGGGACACTCAGTCACTCCACAGTGAAGTGAACTTCCTGGGGTCTTCCCAAAGGGCACCTCCCAGATCCCAACTTGGCAGAATGAACACCAGTTAGACCAAGCTAGTCTGGCTGGGCTCCTGTCCTCAACTACCAGCTGCAATCCCCTGCTCACACTGGCCTAGAAAGACGGAGCGAGGGTAAGTGGACACTGAAGGGCCCCCACAGCCTCCTGAAGAGATGCTGGCTTCCCTCTCCTCAACATGCCCTGTGGCCTGGGACAGCGCCCAGCTGACTATTGGCAGCCTTCAAAACAGGCTTGTCTTAGGATCAGAGGGACTGGCACGTGTGTCAAGGGCCACAGCAGTGGGATAAGAGGATGAGAAGGCCACGGAGGATGATGGAGGAGAACCAGAGACCCCTGAGCCTACTGGCCAAGCCCACTCACAGAAGTCCTGTCCTGGACACACAGAGACCAGTCCACAGGAAGTCCACAGGGCAGGCTGCAGTGGTACCTCTGAAAACACCAGGGCCAAGTCTAGCTGAAGCTCAGTCCTAGGGTCATTCTGGGAGAGGCCCAAGGCAAGGAAGGTGGAAACCCCAAGAGTGAGTCCCTCACTATGCATACCATGACCAAAGAACGTGCCTTCCCCTCCAGGAAGAAACGGATCAGATAATACAGGGGCCAGGAATTCCCAACTTCTAACCCCCACTTGGTGTGTGCGACAATAACCTTCACTTCAGACTTCCCATCTAGGTGAGCCCCAAGCATACTTCAGCAACAGATTAATTAGGAAGCAGATGACACTAAGAAGTTTCCGGCTTGGGAAAACAATTTCACAGCAATAGCAGACTGCGTCTGCTATCATTTTATTCTTGATCTTTTCATTTGGTGGTCCTGTAAAACCACAGAAAAGCAAAGAATCTCAGCTCTGGAAGGAGTTTTAAAAGCCAACTCATTTCCTTACTTCACAGAATCCCTCGCCCACAGCTCAGTAGCTATTTTTTGGAGGCAGAGTGGCACTGGCATCAGTGCCCTGGTGCCTGGACTGGCATCGTCCTGTCCTGGCACAACCAGAAGAGCTTCTCTCCTACCAGGACCTCATAACTGCACACGAGGTCTTGGCTGCAAACCCAATCAGGGTTTAGACATCTATCTCAGCTCCACAGGTGGACACTTCTGCGTCCTAGCACTCAGCCGACCATGCTGGACAGTGAGTCTTTAGCAGCTCATATTGAGTTCTCTGAACACGTGGAGCATTCAGAGAATGTCCCTATCCCCACACTGTCTCTGGTCCACGTGGGATTCTCTGAACACTCCACGTGGCGTTCCTGGTTTGGACCCTGCTCATTCAACATTGCTCTCAGCCTCCAATGACTTTCCTTCTCTTCACAATCTGGGTCCTTCAAAATCTATACTAAGAGCCAAAAGTCAAGTACGACCTCCTCAAGGAAGGCCTTGCTGACACTTCCTCCTTGCCCAGCTCCCAAGAAGCAGGAGCTGCCTGTAGGGAGCTGATCAACACAGTATTACAGCATCATTTTTGAAGCCAACCAGACTGTGATTCTCCTGAGGGTAAGACACCCCCCCCCCCCCCCTTAGCATCCAACAAATGCCTGGCTCATCCGAGGTGCTAAATAGTTTCCACATGGCTGAAAATAAAACTAGCAATGGTTGAGGGCCCAGTATACACACATTAACACATCCAATCTCCACACTAACGAGGTGTCAGGTGTGCGTAAATTTACGTGGGAACGCCGGGCTCAGAAAGTTCAAACACCTTAGGAGCGCAGAGCTGGAGTTCCCAGGGAGGCAAGATTGGCTCTGAAATGCAAAGAAAGCGGTGGGGGGACAGGGTCCCAGCAAGGGCTGCCTCACCATCGCCTGCCTCCTTACCCGGGGGCACCGATTTTTGGAGTCCCTGACAACCCACGGTTTTTCTTGCATGGTACATTATGCTGAGAGTGTGGGAAAAGCACAGTGCGGACTGGAAATAACTATATTCTATGGCCCATTTGGGCACGTGCAGAAGAAAATCAATAGTTTGCAAAGAATTTTCATTACATTTCATTATGACTATACATCAAGGTAAGTAAAGGTGAGCAGGCTGCAGTCAAATGAACCAACAGGCAGCAATGTTGTGGAGGGGAAGGTGTCAGCATCTCAACATGAAGAGCTCCGTGGTTTTACCTCAGGATAATGACCAGGTGATAAAACATCAGTGCAGTTTTTGGCCGGGGCTGGGTTTGAACCCACCACCTCTGGTATATGGGGCTGGCGCCCTACCCCTTTGAGCCACAGGTGCCACCCAGTGTATGATGCCCCATGATCATATCGATGTGCACAGCTATGATTTAATAATAAATAAATAAATAAATAAAAATAAAAAGATCAGTGCAGACAAATGGATGGGACACTTGCTCCCAGAGGTGGGATTCTCCTCTTTGTGAATCTACAGGCCAGTCCCCAGCAGTTCACGGCCCCTCAGTCTGAGGGGAAGGGGCTGGGAATGCAAATTCTGACATGTGGAATTCTGTTTTCTCAGTGTCTTTTCATGAAAAAGTTGGGACCCATACAAGGGCAAACCCACCAAGACCAGGACGTGTGCAAAGATTTAAATTTCCAGGTGTAGAAGGATCCTTGGAGGGAACTTTTCTGTATCTTGACTGGGTAGTGATCACACAGATCTACAAAGTGGCACTACAGACACACACACACAGAGCAAATGCAAAACTAGTGAACCCGTGGAAAGTGGACAGTGTCAACACCAGCGTCATGGCTGCAACAGTGCACTCCAGCTTTGCAAGACGTTACCATGAAGCATAGGGGATATGGGGTCTCTCTGCATGGTTTCTTACAGTTATCTAAGAATAACATATATTTTTCTGCAAAACTAGTCATTATTCAGGTTAAGACTGGACTTCACAGAAAGCATCATTGGAGGTAAGCAGTGGCTGAGCTCTGTACATAGCATTCACAGCTTCATGGCTACAGAACTGTGTTCTTATGCTCTGAGCTCTAGTTCCCATTTGCACTTTTCCCGACCTTGTCTCCCAGGACACTGCTCAGTTACTAGAAGTGGTTACTCTTCAGGGCCGGCCAAGAGTGCAGACCAAGGCCAAGATGGCCAGCCTGCCTCAGCCTCAGGGCAGCCATGATGGGGATGATCAGACTTCTGTATGTTAAGTGTCTTTACTTTGAAAAAGCAAGAATCGTAAGAGTACAAGAAAATATGTACTTTTTACTGTCAGAGATGCAGCCATCTCCAGGGTGCCGCTGGATGTCCATCCTCATTTCTCTTCCATGTATAGCCCTTCCGTCCGTTTCTCAAACCCAGCCCCACGCCTCAACACACAGGTGTAGATCAGACAGCTCCAACGCTCTGTCCTCGGGGCAGTGCTTTTCCTTCTCGGCCTGGGACAGACAAGGCCAGGCCTAGAAACTGGGATAAGACCAATGTAAACATGAGAATACTTGGGAACACAGTACAAGTCCACTGTTCTTCGGGAGTGTGGGTCACATGTACCCTCACCTTGGTAAACCTGGCACACAGGACATATCATGGTGCCAGAGCTCAAACAAAAAGCATCCTCTGCTGATGAATCATATGATGAATCCGGCCCCAATGAAGGCCAGGATTCCCAATCATGCAGCAACTGCTGATAACTTGGGGGCTTCACCAACTACATGTCTTAGGCCAGCTCAGATGCTCAACCCTCTTATCATTTCCATTGCAAGTTCTAGACCTTTTTGTTTGTCTTACAATCTTCAGGGACCCTGGCCACTACTCAAACTCTAGAACTTTTTTAACTCTATCATTTCGATCTGTGACCTATTTATGGGAAGTAATAAAAAAAGTAAAAGCCTGCAGTCTGTCCTGTATGCAATGAGAAACAAGTGGCCAAGACCCACGACTCAAACTGGCAGGCGCAGCTTCCCAGCCTAGCACAGACTCCTAAACTGCGTGTCCAGCAACTTGGGCAGAAGTTAAGTCAAAACTAAAATGGCTCCTAATACCTGCTCCATCACACTGTGGCCAGCAGGACTCTTTGGGTCACAAATGATAGAAACACAACCCAAAGTAGTTTAAGAATTAAAAATAACCTATAGTCTTAAGTAAGCTGCAGGCATGGAGTCAGGAGCCTGCAGCCTGACTTGGGCCCTGCTAGATCACACTACACCTCCCAGCCCTGCTTCCTTCTGCTTGCTTTGCTCTCAGGCAGATCAGTCCACAGCTCCAGACTTCAGTGTTGACAGTTGCAATCCTAGGGAAAGTGTGCAACTCTCCAGAAGGCTCTAGCACAAGCCCCAAGAGGATGCTGTGTGCCCTTTAGGGGTGATGAGCCCACTCTCCAGGCAAGCCCTGATGCTGAAGAGGAGGAGAGCTCTGAGGGGCCAGAGTTGGACTCCAGTTAGACTCCAGCTCAAAAATAAAAGTCAAACGCGGAAGGAAGGAAGGACAGAGGAGAGGAACGGAGGGAGGGAGAGAGGAAGAAGAGAGAGAGGAAGAAAGAAAAAGAAATCTGCTTTTCCTAAGAAAACAATACTGAGCAGACAAAAAAATATATAGATAGATAGATCTGCTAAGCTCACTTATAACTACCGATGGTTGGTCAGAGACAAATTTTATAAGATGGACGCAGTTCTATTTTTAAATTTAAAGACTTCCAAATTTGCAGGTCAGGTTCAGATTGCATTAAAAACATTGATTCAGAGAAATTAATTTGCAAAATAAATTTAAAGGAAAAAGTGAAAACCAAAACTACTTGTTTTCAGTTTCAAATTGAGACTTCAAGACATGCTGATGGCTTTGTGTTTTGTTTTTGCCTTTTTGTGTTTTGTTTGTAATAGACAGACTCAGCCTCTGTCTATTACAGTAAAAATATACTGTAGAATCCAACTACCTTGGACACTAAGGCTTCAGTACAGTAGTTATTGGAAAGAATATTTTTGCTCCCAAGCCCATTAGTTTTATTCACGAGAGAACCCATAGGAAATAGACAAGCAGTGATTCCCTCTTCTGTTTAAGACGCTTCCTGTTTATATGTAGATAAAAGTATTGCCAGGTACTGATTTAAAGATCACTGATTAATACAAATTATCTCTTGATTGCCAAAAGTCACATACACATTTGCAAATGAATTACTTAAATGAACAATTTTTTAAAGGTTTGATGAAATCACCCTATCCAAATTAGAGAGACCATGGGCTATCTATAGGAATTCCTTACCTTCTGAACTACGGAAGTCTTCTCTTTTAGGAATAATACTTTAAAAAGTGAGAACTCACTTTAGAATTCAAACTGGTGGTGGAGACTTGTAGTCTCAGATGTTCAGGAGGCTGAAGCAGGAGGATCACTTCAGCCCAGGAGTTTGAGGCTACGGTGAGCTATGGTCACACCACTGCACTCCTGGTTAACAGACTCCACCTCAAAAATAAAATTCAAACTCTCAGGACTCCCATGGAAGTCCCATGGGGCTTCTTATTTATTAGCGTTATCTTAATAGCAATGGCAGAGACAGAACTCAAACAAGCCGGGAGAGAGAAGGTGCAGGGCATTGGAGGGTTACAGGGTGGGGGTTGGGACGGGAGAGCAGGGCGCCACCAGGCCCCTCCCAGGCCCACTTCTACAGGTTGGTTTTGTCCCTCACTCGGGTTTCTTCTGGGAGCTTCTGGGCTCATGTCCCAATTCCATAACTAGAGAGAAAATAGATTCTTTAACTCTCTGGGCTGGGTTAAAGTACATTTAGACTGCACTTTGCCAAGTGAACACACCCAGATCAGCCAGAAGACCAGAAGAATGGGACCCCCACAGTGACTCATCCCAAGCTCTACCCCCACCCTCAGGAGGAAGGGCAGTGGTACGGAGGTGGGAGGGGTCTGCACAGGCGCCTTCAGGTCTCCCTGGCAAACAGATCCAGGGCAGGGCTCAGCGTTCGATCAGCACCACACAAGTCCCAGCAGCAGTGGTGAGGTCCATACGCTGTTCTGGTTTGTGGTGCAGCTATGCCAAGATAAGGACGGCCCCCAGCATGGAAATCAGTGCACTGCTCCCTGTAGCAAGGAAGTCTTAGGATTAAAAAAAGAGGAAAGGTCAATTCAGCCAAACTGCGTGTGCACTGGCTCACTTGTCCCCCGGCAGACAGGTGATGCTTCCATCCGCTACTCTGAAAGGTCCTGAGGACCCAAAGATGAGTAACAAACACACAAGCCATTCCTTATGGTCTGGTAAGAGAGATAGCATAGACACAAAAATTACAGTATGATGGTGGCTAGTGAACATTAGGTCAAGGTGATAGCAGCAAATCCCTGGATGAAGGCTACAGTCTCATTCAAAAGAGAATGCCTGCTCCGTGGAGCCTGCAAGAGCAAATACGCCATACAGCAGACGGTACCAGCCTGTCCTGCAGACCTCCTGGGTCCATTCTGACCAGGACCCCAGGGGCTATGATCTGGACCTTTGTCCTGAGCACCGAGTCACCCTTGTTTCCCAGTGTGCATCCTCATGTCACAGTCTCAGCTCTGGGTTCCAACTTTTCTTCATTGCGGAAGCTCAGGATCTCACCTTGAGCTCTCCTCTGCTTTCAGACATGAAAACCCCTCGCGGACCATTCCGGAGCCATGCCAGAAAATTACCCTTGCTAATGACAATGAAATAAAGAGCGTACCTCTGTGCCAAGCAGCATGCCTGCACTATCTCTACAGCAACTGTCAGGAAGAAAGCAATCCAGAGTCTCATTGAAAGAGAAAACCAAAAGTATTGTGCTCTCTCAGGACATGGAAAGAAAACGCACATCTTTACTTTTGTCTGCCGACAGATGTCTTTACCGTGGAGGACGCCCTCTCTGCCTGCAGATGGGTCAGGTATCCGAGTGCTGGCTCATGCCAACCACCGTACTCGAGTGCTCTGTGTCTCCCCTCTCTCTGAAGAATACTTAATCTTAATGATATTTCTTGCAGATACACATTAATTCTGCATTGTTCCAGTCACAGAAAATGCCAGCTTCTTGGACTATGGTATTAAATATTCATTTCACATTTCTGTGTCCAAGATTGAGTCTTTCAGGGACACTGCTGTGTTACTGGAGTACCCGCTTTACTCAACCTCTGGTCTCTCCCCAGCTGCCAGAGTTTTCTGTAGTTATCTTGTGGCCTCCAAAGGCTTTGCAGCCCTCTTTCCTTGCCTGTGGCATCTAAGTGGCGTGGGTTATGCCTCGTCACACCCTAAGTTGGCTCAAAACTGCCCTGACGCAGCCTCCAGCCTCTTCCTAACAGCCTTTAAAACTTAAGTGCCAACTCCAACTTCTCTGCGTGGCCTTCTAATGAAAGGCAGAGACAGAGACCCAGGCAGGCAGGTACAGAGACGGAGATACACAGAGAGAAAGAAGTGTCACGATAAACTCAACAGAACTCTCAGACCCACCAGGAGATGCTCTGAGTCTCCACTAACTAATTCTCCATTCTTCCTTTCCTGGTGTCTTGACTGCTTCGGGCTTTTCTCTCAGCCAGGGAGCTGTTCAGTGCAAAACAAAAATCACAGGAAATGCCTTGGTAACAATGCAGGACAAATTAGCCGTCAATAGACACGATTTGTATAAAGCTCTTTCTGATTAAGAAAATGATACTTGTTTCCTTCATTTCACAAAATCATTGGGAAGAGAAGGCCACATGGAACAGAAATCAAGTGCTGAATCATGAAAGACAGAAGATGAAGGGCTTTCATCCAGGAAACCTTTAGCTGAAGACAGACAGAGAGAGAGAGGAGAACATCAATCAGATATTATTTCCAATTATTTTTCAAATTGGAACAGAGAAAGAAAACACACGCACGCAGAAGCCTGACATGGTGTTACTCGAGTCTGTTGCTGGAAGGAAAGTCCTTGCTTATATTGAAGTAAAGTTCTGAAAATAAGCAAAGAACAGATTTATTGATTTTGGGGGAGCCTGGGTGTAAAAAACAGAAAGAATAAAGAAGTGCTCTTTGCCCGCTCTGTCCAAATGACATCCCCAGTGGCCTCCCTAATGGTGGGGGAGGGGAGGGGCAGGTGCCTACTCGGGCACATGGACAGAACTGCCCTTAGGCTAGGGCTAATGGTATTGGCTGGGCCTGCTGTAAGCCTCTCTTTTCTAATAGCCAACTTTCTATGTGAGAGAAGACAGACAGATATTGATTGGTCCAAATGCCCTTGAGTTGACAACATCTGAAATGAAAATCCACAAGGCTAGCACAAACTTTCTGCAAGTTCAATTTCTAGAATCTGATTATGACACTGAGCTGTGAAACCATTCACACATGTAAAAGGCCTCTCTTTCCTTGTACCCCCGTTTGGCACCTGTAATTGGAAGGAGTTAAGTGGCTTCATCAAGCTTGTTATTCAAATATCCAACAGGAAAAGGCTACCACAGGCTAATCTTGGGGTGATTAAAGGAAGAAATGTTCCTTCGCTGGTAAAGGCTAATATGTGGAAAGAAATGGACCCAGGCCACTTGTCACTCCCCGCCTGAAACAGGAGTGACATGCAGCTGAAGTACGTGCTCCTTAAAAAGCTAAGGCGCAGAGCTATGGCTGGGAAGTCCATTCTCAGAACACCTGTGAGAAGTCTCCCCGACTGCGTTACTTGGGCATTTGGTGGGTAGTAGAGCCTCCATTTGGGGGCCCTCATTACTCTATCATGAAGAGTGTATTTTTTTTCCTTTTCCTTCCTCTCTCAAATAAGATGCTAAAGTTGCAGTTCATAATCGTCAAAGTCTTAGAAATAGCGAGGTTTGTGCTACTCCATCCAGCTCTTAATGAAACACACGTCTGTATTCTACAAATTCCCCTTGATCAATACATCGACTGCAGTATAAACCTAAATAAAGCACTATTCCACTTGAAGCCCACACTGTTCTTGCCTTAGTAGTTATTTAGGAGCATAAAAAGGCAAAACCTTTCACGATTGGCATCTGGACAAGGAACCTGAAGATGGAACACACGTGAAATATATTCAGTCATTGACTGGAAACACTCGTCCTGTAGGGCTTCATGTCTCTCTCCTCACTAATCTTAGTTAACCCTCTCAAAACGATGCCAGCTCTGTTGCTCTGAGTATCAAACCCACCAGGCAGAGAAGGCGGCTCCCAGGAAGGGTTTGTTGCCAGGCATGAACAGATCTGTCTTAGAAAGTGCCGTTGCTTTTTTTTGTGAAACAGTAAAACAAGAAAAATAGCTTTCTGTAGGATGGGGCCCCACTTCAGCCAAGAAGGACAGCTTGCTGCTGGCACCAGCTACAGGGAGTCACTGTCAGCACTAACCCAGTATCATCTAAGGCCAGAACCAGAGGAGCCAGCCCCACCTGTGGGGACTCAGCAAATCAACGTATTGTGACTTGCTCAGCTCAAGAAAAGGTACTCTCCAATCCCATATGTCTGGGGCCTCAGGATGACACAGTCCTCTTAAACACAAAAGAAATAGTGTCAAACACAATGCCTGTGTTCCCTACATTTCCATTTGGCTACTTTATATGAAAGTGAACTCCCTTTTCCACCAAGCAGAAAGAAATGCCTTGCTCATTCCTTCCTTGCCCACAGCAAATAGGGGCCTTGGTTACACCTCATCATGCCAGCAGCCAGTCCCAGACTGCCTTGCTGCCCCCTAGAACAGCCCATAATGGTCCTATAGCCCCGATTCCAACTTTTATCCCCTCTAACAAGAGGCAGGGGTGCAGAGGAAAAGAAAAATGTGAAAACTTAAATACAAAATTCTAAAACCTCCTAATTCTAAAAGAAAAAGAGAATGCCTAGAAAAAAAAAAAAATATTAGCAATCACCACCTACCTTATGACAGCCAAAGTTAAAAACATTTCCCACAGGACTTGAAACCCCAACTGCTGCCATGAAGCCCTGTATTTAGGCTGCCAAAATCATTAAGAATGGTGCTCCAAAAGGAAAAAGCCCCTTCTGAATTCATGAAGATCAACATCTGAATGTGTATTAAAACTAAAGTCTATCCCATTCATAAGAAGCAAAGAACACCAGCCTAACTTGTAGCTGGGTACGGGAGCTGCTGGGCCCTTCTTGGGGAGCAGCACCCCAGGGAGTGCGTGCTAAATGAATCTGACTCACACCGCATCCTGATACCACGGTTTCAAAGGGCAGACAGTATGATCTGGGGGGGAAAAAATCACATAAATCTCTTCACCCAGAGGAAGATGTGATCTCAGAACAAAATGGGGAAATAGCTGGTGCAATGGCGGGACTTTGAGTCAAGATAGCAATGTGTTCATCAGTCTCACATAGCCACGAGTTGGAAACAGTTCTTCGGGTCATTCCTGAGTACTACGATTTAGAAATGCCCCAAACACCCAAAACCAGCCTGGGCAGAGGGCAGGAGCAGCACTGACCCTGGGACACCGCAGCTGTCACCCAAGAGGGCTCCTATGGGGTCCTTCATTCCCATCTGAAGCCATCCTGGAGGGTGTTTATAGCCACATCACAGCTCCAAGCAGTGGCTCTGCCTCCCCCTGCCCAGGTGACAAGTCCTCCAGTTTCTCCACACCTCTGTCTCCTCGGGCACAAAATGGAGGCGATGGTTTCTAGCCAGAGGCCTTGTGGCCGTCAGAATGGCCCATGGGCTCTGAGACAGCACATCCCTCGCTGGGCCCTTGCACTCTTCATCCCACTCTCAGCTCCAAATGAATTTTGTCTACTTCCAAAGAGAAAAATCTGTCTTCTTCCAAATATAAAATCAGACATGTTAAGAACAGCTGGACAAATGAGCATTAATCTTTGAAGGCTGTTTCAAAAAGTGAGCTCCAATGTATTTTTGAGAAATGCTCCACTTTCAGGGGGGAGAGGGGTCAGCTGGCCTCCCAGAGTGACCCAGGGAGGGTGCCAGACTAGAGAGCATGGGTCTGCCTTGGCCTAAAGTCAGAGTTTGTCAGAAACACCCAAACATCTAAAACACTCCTTTTTCCTCCATTTGTGAATCAACCAACCGCCAGATGAGCATGCCAGAGGAGAAAAAGGAGCCGATAAGGAACATTTGACTGTCCCATCTCTGAGGTCCTGGCTCTGTGGCCTTGTGTTGACCGGGCTGCTGAACATCATCTACAGAGCGGCCCTGCCCACTCTGGGTCCTCATGACATCATCCTTATCACACTCTGGTAGACTCTGTCTGACAGAACCAGGACCCCTGGGGGTGGAATCTGTGACCTAATTGAGCAGGCAATCCCATCTCAGCCCATCAGCAGGGCCCTGGGCTCTGCACAGCCACACTGGACAGCAGCTGGCCCCACTGGGCACAGTCACAACTTGCCTTCCTCAGCAGAGTGGGCAGGAGTCAGGTCCACCTGGCTGATTACAGAGGTACTGTCCAGTCAGACCCTCCACGCTGGGCCAGCTCCATGCTGGGGACCAGAATCTGCACTTTGCTTCTTGCAGAGAGCAGTGCTTTCTTCACTGAGAACAAAAGAGCCACTGAAGACAGCCACCTGTATGCACATGTAAAAAGCATGTGATAGGCAGGGCTGCCACAGGACAGCCTGAGGACAGGACCACAGCCTCTCTGCCTCCACCCTGCCTCTGTGGCAGCCTCCCTTCTGGCTTATCCTATAAAAACAAACAAAAACAAGTTTTTTCTAATTTCACAGTAACACATTTTTTTTTTTGTAGGAAATTCATTAAAAGGCAGAAAAAAATAAGGACATTTTAAAACACTTCTACTTCTAATTCTTCTTCCAAGAATAACCACAGTTTGGGGTATATTATCCTAATTTTCTTGCCATGAGCTCATACACGTATATTTCTTTTAAAGATGTAATTACACCCTACATGCTATTTTATGACCTGCTTTTTTTCACTTATCTCAAGTCCTTAAATAGTTTCTTGCAGTGTCATTTAAAGGATGCAGAGTTGTAGCACCGAGTCTCTACCCAAATAAATGCATAAGGACATCCTTGCCATGCCCACAATTATTTCTTCAGGATAAAGTCCAACAGAATTTGTTAAGTTCAACTGACATGAATTTTTTTTTATTTAGAACAAATTATTTTTTTTAATGTAAAAATAAATAGCAGCTTCATGAGTTAGAAAATTGCCGCACTGCTGTCCAGAGCACAGCCCCGCATGTGCTTCCTTAGCACTCTCTGTGCTGCTGGTACCACCTTTCTGTGCCACCACCTGCAGGAACAGCACCACCTCCTTCTCAGTTCGGCCTCTACAAGAACCATCTCTCTCTGGAAGCCTCCACTTCACTTTTAGCCTCCCCTCTCCGGTACCAAGAGGAGAGGCCAGTGCCTTCCTGGCCTCTGCCAGTTGCCACTGCCCCTGCCCAGGGTCAGCACCCCTGCTCTTGGGTAGTCTGCCCTTACTGTCCAGGGCAGGAGGTATCACACTTGAGGACTCAACAGTGGGGCTGTTGAGTCTTACTTAGCCCCCCACCCCCACCCCCCAGGAACTGACACCCAAACTCAGCATGGCCAGATCTGCTGCCCCCACCCCCCCCGGGGGCTCTCCACTCTGAGAGAGGCTACCTGAACCAGGAGACCAACAGTAGAGTTGTCTTCAGTCTCCCTCTGCCTCTCTCAATAATCAACGGCTCAACCACAAAGCCCTGGCAAGTTTCCCTTCGGAATAATTTCCCACAGGTGGCAATGTGATTATCGGACGTGTAGACTGAATGCTTGGCACCACTCCTAGCAAGAAGCATTCTCCACAATTGTATACAATGTGTGTGTGTGTGTGTGCACATATGTGTGCACACATACACACACCAACCTTCGGCTGCTCTCTTGCCCCCAGTCTTACTCTACATTGACTCAGGAGTAGGAGCTTTCTAACCATGAATCAGTCCTCCACTCTGCTCAAACCCTTCCTGGGCCTCCTGCCTTTGCCAGGGACAAGCCAGGGACAAGCCAGGGACATGCCAGATGTACTTGCGTGCCTTACATCACCCCTCCACCAGAGCCCACCTCTTCCTCCTTCCCCCATACTGCACCCCCATGACCCCTCCACGTGCTGTTCTAGATGGCACTGTCCCCATGCAGCCTTCAGCCACACATGAGTGTTCATATTTCGGTTTGCACTGGTCACACCTCCTATGCAGCCACCACTGTGGACAGCACAGATTAGGAACAGTCTTACTGGGCAGGTCCTCCCAGACGGTGCTCCCCCAGACCCAAAGGGCATCACTTGGCCTCTCCAAAGGACCATAGTGTTTCTTTCCCCTGGTCATTTTACCTGGGGAATCTGTGAAGATACCAATGAATCAGTTCTCAAAAGCAAAACCCATAGTAAATTTGTAAGCATCATTCTTCTTGAATTTTTGGATTATTTTTTCCCAAACCATCTCATCAGCTCCTGGGTAACAGACCCCACGTGTAACGAACTGGCTACGCCTTTCCTTGCCTGATGGCAAAGTCTAATTTCCTACTGTGTGATTTCTAAAAGGAAGCCTCCTCTACCTGCTTAATGCCCCAGACAGAGTCTGTCTTTGCCTGCATACCTACCAGCCTGGGCGCCCGGAAGCATCACACAGGAGGCCTCATCTTTCTGAACATGCCCATGGAGCCTGGGGCACACAGAGACCTCCCCTCGGGTGCTAGATTCACGCAGTTCTCCACCACACAGCCCTCTGCCCTCATTGCAGGGACAGCCACAGCTTGATGCAGCACACACAGCCATACAGACCGTCCAAGTGGGAGGAGAGCCAGAAGTTCAGAACCCACCCAACCGGCACTCCTGAAACCTCACACAAGCAAACCCCTCTTGTTAAGACATGAAAGGCTCCAACTAATATGAAAAGGAAAAAAAAGTGAACCAGGAGAGGAAGCAAGCCACAGGTCCTGTGCATTAATGCCTAATCACCAATTAGCAGAACAGCCTTCTGCACACTGTGGGTAGCTGGGAG
This sequence comes from Loris lydekkerianus, assembly GCA_963574355.1. Lineage (NCBI taxonomy): Eukaryota > Metazoa > Chordata > Mammalia > Primates > Lorisidae > Loris > Loris lydekkerianus. Next base: position 15,640 of record CAUYPK010061334.1, read on the forward strand.
GAGCCGGGGCTGGAGCCAAGAAGGGGTGGGGGCCCCAGGGTGAGCAAGAGGAAAGGACAGTGGAGGACAAACAGGAGAAGGAGGAGGAATACAGTCCCACCCTGTCCCCAGTTTGCCCAGGGCCCACCCTGCTTTCCCCAAACATGCTGTCCCACTTCACAACCAGCTGGCACACTGAACACTTTTAACATCAACATATTAATAACGAGGCACTTTCTCAAGCTTCACGGGGGAAGTTTGCCTTTGCTTAAGGAATTCCTAGCCCAGGCAAGCAGTGGGAAACCTGCCGGGAATGGGCTTGTTAAGATCAGCTGGCAGCGTCCCCGCAGGCTGCCCACAGCCAAGGAGAATCTCTAAACATCATCACGGGGTGTGAGGAGCAATTCCAGGGATCAAAGAGAAAGGCGAGATGAAGTTAATTGGCACTGAGAAAGCAAAGACCCAACCGCAGATTTTCAGTACAGCATCTGCCGACCAGAAGGGCTTGGCGGGAATCTGAGGGAGACCCAGGGTCACCATTACCCTTTCTGCGTGGCCTCCAGAGACCCTGGCACCTGGGCAATCACAGCTTCAGTGGCACCCATCTGCAGGATGGCGATAGCCCCACTGTGTGGCCTCTAGAGGCCTTCGGAGACCAAATCACCTGCATTGCTGGAGGAGCCAGCAGGAGGTGAGCACGAGGACAGAATGACAGCTGCACCCTGCAACTGCATGCCCCCCACATCGGACTCAGCCACTCCGCTGCACCCGAGGGTGGCTCCCACTGCGCAGAGCAGCTGGTGGGCAGGCAGTGTGGGGAGAAGCTTGGGGAGCCTCCAGCCCAATCGAGCTTTGTACCAGGACCCACCTTCCCAGAGAGGAGAAGGACAGAACAGAGATGTCACTGCAAGGAAAGAAGGACAAGCCCCAGCCTCCAAATTCCTCTGGACCATGTGGTGGCCCCACCCGGGGGCATCCTGTTCTTCTCCACACAGGGACACAAATGATGAGGTGGGCCCTCTTAGCGCTGTCCAAGGGTCGTCACCTGGACCCCACTTTCCAGGGCCGGCTCCATACCTGCTGTGCCAGGCTGAGAAAAAGGCTTTCATGGGCGCTACACAGGTGTGTCGGAATGGCACAAGCTTCTCCCTTCACAGCTTGGGCAGTGGTTCCCCGAAAAAGAATACTTTTGCTTAGGACGTAAAGCAGCTTCCGTCACTCCTGTGTAGCCCCCTACAACTGACGCACAGTCAGGAGGAGCCCGGGCATTCTCTAGTTTCCTTCCTGACTCAACACAAAGCAGCATTTGAATTTGATCCACCATCAGTGCTGAAAGAAGTGAACACAATTCACAGTTTAAAACGGAAAGAAAATACCGGCTAGGCACCTGTAGCACAGTGGTTACAGTGCCAGCCACATACACTGAGACTGGCGGGTTCGAACCCAGTCTGGGCCTGCTAAACAACAATGACAACTGCAACAAAAAATAGCCAGGCGTTGTCGCGAGCGCCTGTAGTCCCAGCTACTTGGGAGGCTGAGGCAGGAGAATCGCTTGAGCTCAGGAATTTGAGGTTGCTGTGAACTGTGACGCCACAGCATTCTACCAAGGGTGACATAGTAAGACTTTGTCTCAAAAAAAAAGAAAGAAAAGAAAAGAAAAATAGAAAGAAAAGACCAAATGAGGGTATCCTTTGGGGAGGGGGAATCGGTGTCTACCAATGGCTTCATTTTAATGCCTAAGGATCACATATTATGCAAGCAGTGCTGGACCCAGAGAGGCTGCCTCACTCACATTGTTCTGCCTACAACAGCTAGAAATGGCATTTCCATTCCACCTCACCAACTCCGTGATAGAAAAAAATACCCTCTGAAAAAATACTGACCTTAGACCCTGCAGTGTGCACTGGCCAGGGCAGCTGCAGGGCCCGACATTGGTTTGTTGTCCATTTCCTCCCCAAGTAGCAACCCCCTCAGAATTAAGTGAGTTGTGGGTGCCGACACCATCTGCCTTTTTGCTCCTACCCCACCATCTCCTCCCTCCACGAAGCGTGGCCAGGCAGTGGGGCTGCAGTAACCACCGGCTGTCCTTGCCTATAGCTGCTGAAGCCGCTGACTGCTGACTGCTGCTCTGCGCTGATCAGCCGGCCCCCAAGGCCATGGCTTAACAAGCCCCGGTAGAAGTGGATGGGAGGGGCTATTCTCTTCCCTCTGCAAAGAAAACAAAATTGATAGAAATAATATAGGGAAGCCTTCCACCCCCACCCTTCCTCACAGGAATTGGCTGGTAATGGGTCGCGATCCACGGCCATCTTCCTACCACTGAAGTTCCACCAGCTGGGAACCCCAGTTTGCTCTGACACCATCTGCTTCCAAAACTGTCTTTACTCTCACACTCTTAGCTCTAAGCCCCTGAAATTATAACAAACCAAAGAGGAACCTCCCCAAAGGCTTTATGTAGTAATAATTTCATCACATATGAAGATAAACTAAAATTATTTTCAAAAATGAAAAGGCCTTGGCAGAAAAATTCCTATCTCTCAGACTTTAGGGTTAGGACTACAGTTACAGTTTTGAGGTTAGATTTAAGTATAATTAACAGAATAGGATTTTTTTTAAATCCTTAATCTGGGATAAATTGATAAAATAAAAAATTTCTAGAAGTAAAGATTTTCTTCATCCTAAGAAGAAAGGGAAGACAATAAAATTGGGCTGACAGGATGGGTTTCCAGATCAGAAAGATCCAGAGGGGCAGCCCAATTTTATTTATTGCAGGGGTTCTGAGGCTGGGGGTGATCCCCTCCACCGTGACCAGAGCAGACAGCTCCTTCCCTCGAGTTCACACTCCACCTGGGAGAAACAAGCAAGGTAATGAGGAAAAGTATGTGGGGTGCGCGAGTCAGAAGGAGAGACAGTGTCAGGGTGTGGGGCAGGGTCGTCAGAGCCTCCGATCCTTTCCAAACAGTTTGAGACCTTTGTCAGATTGGTCTAAGCACCCTCAGGCTCTGTGACCCAGGGGTCTGGGTATGTAGGTCTCGTGGCCCAGGGGCAGCAGCAAGGTGCTTTCCAAACTGTGGGATGTGCTATTCTCTGCTTTGCAGGCCTGAATATCATAGTCATTGTGCTACCAAGGGTGCCTCATTTGAGGTCCACAGCCTCTGCTGGTCTAGTTACTTCTCCGTCCCCTGCTGGTGGCAACAATGTGCAGACCAAACTATTTGAAAATGATCTGAGGCAATGGGAGAAAATATTTGCAGGTTATACCTCTGATAAAGGTCTAATAATAACCAGAATCCACAGAGAACTCAAACGTATTAGCAAGAAAAGAACACGTGACCCCATATCAGGGTGGGCAAGGGACTTAAAGAGAAACTTCTCTAAAAATACACATATTTAAAGTGTACATTTTGATCTGTTTTGATTTCTGAATACATCTGTGAATGACACTACAATCAAGAAAACAGACATTTCCATTACTCTCCAAAGTTGTCTCATACCCGTTGCAATCCATCTTCCTTCCACTCTGTTTCCTAGACAACTACTCTAATTTGCATTTTCTAGAATTTCAAGTCTTGTTTTTGAAGGTTAAAATTGTAATCTTTAGATGATTTAGAATGAAACAAGCATAATTTCTTTAAATAAGGGTACAAAATCTGACAAATTTATGTTTATAATAACTGTTAACATATGATAAAGTTTTCACAACAAGAATTTAAAATCCAAATTAGATTTTGGGGAAATGATTTGAATTTAAGAACAAAAGCAGATAGTTTTACTCCCGAAAGTGAATTTTAAAAATATAATTACTCTAGGTAAAAATAAATTGACACTAACCAACCAGAACTTTATAAGGATGCAGTCATAGACAGTAACTTTCTTTTTAACTTAACCATTGGTTATTAAAATTAACATATTTAAAGCTTCTCTTAAAATCATCTTATTCAGAAACACATAAGCTACTCTGTGGGCCTACTTGTAGGAAAAAACCATGGTCACTTTAAGTCTACATCTTGCCTTTTGCTATCAGGAACCTGGTAGTGAAAATTAAGTAGAAGATAATTGTAGGTGGTGGGGAAAGGCAGAATTTCCCCTTTGCCCCTGGAAGGTTCACTGAAAAATCAACTCTGTGGGCCTAATTGTAGGAAAAAACCATAGTCACTTTTTAAGTCTGCATCTTGCCTTTTGCTATCAGGAACCTGGTAGGAAACATAAGTAGAAGATAATGGGGGTGGGGGGATGTTAAGGCAGAACTTTTCCTTTGTCCTTATAAGGTTCACTGAAAAATCAACTCACAATAAAGTAGGTTAATAAGAGAAAAAATTTCAAATGTAACATGAATATGTAGAAATATTCAGAAAATGAGGATTCTACTTCCCCACAGGATTCAGAAGCTTATGTGCCTTTCTGGTAAAATGAGTTATGGAAGGAGGGAGAGAGGAATTCTGCTGGGGATAGTAAAGGATTACTAGATAGCGTGAATAGATAACTTGTGCTGAAGAATGGGTAGGGGGAAACTGATAGAATTGTCATTGATTCTCTTGGGAAATTAAATTACCCTGGTATTGTTTCGAAAATACTTTTTAAAATGGGTTGGACCAAGTCAGGTTGCATTCTTAATCTTGTTTTCTATAATACTGAGATAACTGGGAGAGGACTGAAAGACAGTTGGTCCCTCAGGTGGTTCTGAATCTCAGGCAGAGAGTGAAACTTTTTACAATTTTGGGAGAGCCAATTGTGTGTGAGTGGGGTGAGTGGAGAGACAGCGAGGCTTTTTCAGTTAATCCAGTATGAAATATTTCAAAATGCCATTTTTGAACTAAAATATTTCTAATTTCCTTCCATAAAAATACTTCTTGTTCTTCCCAGCATTTGCAATAGGGAAAACAAGATAAAACACAGTTTTATCAAAAAGTATTACTTAAATTTTTTTCCTGGAAGTTGCTTAATAACTAGCAGTTCTGAGAAATACTTCGTCTGCTTTTCAGTTAGCCCTTGATTGTTTTTGTACTAGCATGGCAAGTACAAAATAAGAAGTGATAAATATTTATATTCCAATAAGGTGGTTTTTATTTCTGTCTTTGAGCCCAGTTGTATTTTATGTTCTGGGAATGTATAGTACAGGGAAACAACTAAGGTTTGTCTGCAGATGAAATTCAGTGTTTCAGTGAAAGTTATTGAGTTAGCTTTTTAAGTTATGATTATTGAATGTTAGGAATTAAAATAATAAAATGGTGAAATAAGGAATTTTTCCAAAAATTTCAATAATGATCCCATGGAAATCTAAGAAAATGATTAAGATATGTAGTAAGGGCTGGGGAAATATATTTCATAGATCAAAAGACAAGATGTTCATCCTCATACATTTCTGGTGAGAGTATAAAATGGCATATCCTTAGCCACCTTGGGAAACAATTAGGCATTTCCTCAATTGTTGACTCAGCAGTTCCATTCCTAGATACTTACGTACAAAACCTGAATCCAACATATTAGCAGCAGCATTCATAATAGCCAAAAGGTAGAAACAACCCAAGTATCTGAATAAATAAAATTTGTTGTCTACCGATAATACTATGTTTTTATTTCTAGCATAAAAAGAAATGAAATTATCATGAATAAACCTTGAAAACATTTTGCTAAAAGTTAGTTCCAAACATAAATTGTGTGTGTTCATATTAAATGAAAATCCCAGAATAGGCAAGTCTGTTGAAACAGAAAGATTAGATTAGTGGTTGCTATGGCTGGGAGAAGAGGGAATGGGAAGTGACTACATTATAATGGATGCAGAGTTTCCATTTAGGATGATGATGATATTCTGGGATTATATATTGCTAATTATAAACATTGTGCAAACACTAAAACTCAACTGAATTAGACACTTAAAGTTCGTCAAAAAGGGGGTGGATATGGTAGAACTCAGCCAACAAAGAGAAGAAAGAAACCAATTTTGAAGAATATACTTTCTAATGGAAATTTAGTCTAAAGAATGGTCAGAAACAAACTAAAAAAAAGATACTAAAAATTAATGAGGAGATATTTCACTGAATTCACTTTCAAGTTTCTATTAAGGATTTCCCCCATCTTTATTAAAGATAGAAAAGCAGCTAAAGATCTAATAATACTTGGTCAAGATGTATGAGATAGAAACAAAAAAAGGAATACATTGAGTGAAACAGTATATCCATTGCTTTTGTTTTCACTGAGAAACGTATTGGATGCCAGATTTTCTCTGTTTGACAGAGAAAGATAGTAGACCAAATTGTGGTGGCTACATTAACAAGAGTGACATACATGTGCTATATGTGCTGCCATTTCTGACACTGCCCTTTTGTCCGATGACATAACCATTGCTCATTTTCCTGCTCATTCCAGATACACCCATTGGAATCTTTCTGAATCCAAAAGTCCCTGTAGGCATTACTGCTTGATTAGAATTGGCACTTTTAAGCCTATTGGCTGGTCTTTGTATAAATCAAATTTGTTGAAAATATTTATATTTATTTTGGATATAAATAACAACTGTAGAAAATTTGATCAAAATATTATGTCTAATAATCCATTATATTAGAGCAGTGCATATACTTTTTTTGTTTCTGTTTTTTTTGTAAAACAATCTTTAGGTATTAAACGTTTAGCATATAAAATGAGGTGCATAGAGTGAAATGGGAAGTGTGCGGAGCTGCTTGGAGTAGAATGGGAAGTGTGGGAATGGAAAGGTACAAGCAAAAGCTTGCTTTCTTAGAGCAGCACGGTCTACTTTAGTTCTATCCCTCTACCACTAATAACCTCTTTAGACACTTTCTTTCAACCTTGTTTGAGAAGATTGCCAGAGTCAAAAAGCCTAATCAAGTGGAGATAATACATTCATGGTGATGAAGAGACCTGATTTGTAACTTGTATGTCTATTTAGCTGTGGGAGTATAGATCAGTCACTTAATCTTTTGTCTCTTGTCATTCATCAGTGAAAGAGGTCATTTGAATTAGGGATTTCTAAGATCTTGACCTTTTCCTGGTTTGTGGTTTTCTTTTATTTTTTATGATTTTTTGTAGTTTTGGGCTGGGGCTGGGTTTGAACCCGCCACCTCTAGCATATGGGGCCAGCACCCTACTCCTTTGAGCCACAGGCACTGCCCATGGTTTGTAATTTTAAATCAAAGAATTTGACTAGTCAAAACCTTTACTATTATGAACAATAAAAAGACAAAGCTAATAAAAGTCATCAAGAAGCTTGAACAAATTCTTTACCAAAGATGTTGAAATGGTCAATAAAAGCATTATTAGTTATAAGAGGAATCAGAATTAAAAACACAATAAGATTTACTTTCATTGGAATAGCTGTGATTAGAAACAACTGGCAATACCAAATATTTGTGAGGATGTAGAGCAAGTGAAAGTCTCATATTTTCTTTTACTGGTGTGAATATAAAAAGGTCATGCTGAAGAACTCTTAGGCAGTATGGGTCATCTACTCTAGTACCCAGTAGTCCAGTTCCCAGGTATTGACTCAAAAGAATTAAAAACATATTTCCACAAAAATATTTGTGTAAGAGTGTTCCATAGCAGCTTTGCTCATAATAGTCAAAACCCAAATATTCATCAAAAGGTGAATAAAGAAAATGTATATTCATACAATGGAATAATAGCAATAAAAAGGAACAAATTAGAAACTATATTGAGAGAAAGAAGCTAGGTATATATACAAAAATCTTAGAAAATAGATACCTGAAGTCCAAACACAGACAATTAGATAATCTTCTATTTGACTGGAAAGGGGCACAGAAAGCTTCTGGATTTGGCGATTAGGTTTTATGGCTTGCTTTGGGTGTGGATTTATATAGTTATCAAAACTCAGTGAAATGAACACATGAGTTGTAGTCTATTGCATGTAAGTTATTGTTTCTTAATTTTAAAAGTGTTAAGACAGTTGAATAAAACTTAAATTCAAAATTGGCTCTGTATCATTCCTGAAGAAAGATTCCAGTATGAGGCAGAAACAGTGGGATTGAATTGCTGAAGATGCTTATTGGGAAGAAAAACTGGGGGGCGGGGGAGAAGGACAAGTTAAGTATATGCTAGGAGTTTAACTCATTTATTAACTTACTATTTTTTTTTAATTAATGAGAATTTCTACTTATTTTCTAGGATAAGTAATTTATATGTTAGCTCTAAGGAAAACATAATTGTGTTTCTACATTTATCCCACCTGTCACACACAGTAGAACCTCTGTAAATGGACTACCCAAGTGACTGTAACAAACTGGTCAACACGTGAAGTGGTCAACATAAGCAACTGGGCCTCCTGTACTAATAAAAATACATGTGGTGCATGTCCAGTCTACGAAAATTAGGTCGACTTGAAGTGGTCAATGTAGGGATGTTGTCAACTGTGGAGGTTCTACTGTATATTCAGCTTATACTTCATTTGTTTCATTTACAATTCATTTGAAGTTTGCTCTGTACTGTTTTCTAACTGCCCAGATGTTTTCCTGAATATATTTAGATTCACAGCAATTTTAGTATAATAATAAAATTTATTTTTGAAATGCTTATAAAATCTTACAAATATCTGAAGCTTTCTGTTTCCTAATCTTTGAGGTATTTGGAGGGAAAATTTTTTTCTCTTGATTTTTCCTGTGTGAATAAAGTCATCATAGCCAGCTTTTAATTTTATATTTATTCCCCTTAAGAACATGAGAATACTACAGCCAATTAGTATATAGTTACATTGTGGTTTATAGTAAGGACTATCAGAAATGCTGATATGCTAAGCATTACTCTAGTAGCCAACTGTGTTTGGATAGCGTCTTTTGAAATATGAAGGTACCTTCCATATCCATGTTTCATGAATAGACTCACTTTATCTCTTGAGTAGGTGTAACTCAAAGCAAAAGTGATTTTTCTTTGAAAACTACATTTCCCTACCTGCGGAAGTCTACTCTTCTATTTATGTTGTTGATGACCACATTGTTAAAATGTAAAGAGCTAGGTGTGTTATAGGTAAGTGGCTAATAGGGAATTACCTAATTCTTCAGGAGGAAAGAATCAGACCATTTTTTAAGAGCAGTTATTTGGGAATATGGGGTAGCACTAGTGTTTCAGTTTATATTGATACTGTGACCCTTTGGGTGAAGTGGATCCTTTAAAATAAAAAAAAAATTCTGTGATGTCCGGAGTCATCCTAGTTGGATATTAGAAAAGCATATAGTATCAATGTAATTTCTCATTCAGTTTCGAAATACTGAAATTTTTGGAACTGGTTACTTTAAATGTATTTCTATATTCCTGGAACAAAATCCTTTATTGATCTTACAAAACTAAAAAGGTTATAAAATTATTCCAATTAGAGTTTTACAGTGCTAGAAATTAAAGCTATATTTAACTGATTTTTAATTTTTCCATTTTTTTTTCTTAACTAGGTCCTTTCTGATGTTGCTTGAGCTTATTCTCCTGCAGTTGATCTCATTCCTGTTGGCTAACATTAAGTCCCATGGCAACATAATGTTAATATGTTTTAGGTCTCATTTGTACTACCAGAACAGTGTTATAGAAAAAAACTTTACCTGTATGTTAGATGACCTAATTCCTTTTCTTCTATTCCTAGAAACACCATGCCTTTTATAAATAATAATTTTATGGTCATTGCCACACCCTTGGCTTATTTTACACTGAAGAACATAGTTGAGTTTTTGGAAAGTAGAGGATTTACAAATTTGGTCTTAAATATACACATACATATATAAATATATTAATGAAGCAGGAAATTATTGATGCATAAGATGAATGTTTATTGTGGAGCAATAATATTTCAAACATAATTGTTTTTAATTTGGTTTAATTTTTTTGGATATTTTTCTATACTATAAGTTGATAATGGTTTCTTGAAGTTTATTTTATAAAGATGATTCATTTTACTGTTTTATGGTATCAGTAGGACTCTAATGTTAAATCGGTGTGTTGAGTTATGTAATTGTTTATGTTAGTATTTAAATAATGAAATATTGGACAGTTTGTTTACACAGATTTTTCTGCAGTCCAGGGGTGAATGTTTCTGCTAGTTTGATGCCTAATATGGTTTCAAATAAAAAAAGAAAAACCAAAAAAAAAAAAAAACCAAAAAACAACCAAACAAAAAAACAAACAAACAAATATGAATTTACTGTTTTTACTTTTTTTTTCATGGCTACACCTTAGTGTCATAACCAAATTTTAAAAAAGCTTCTTTGTGGAGCTAGAGAAATCAGAGATTCTCTTTATCTATAATCAAAAAATTTGTAAAAGGTATCCAAGAATTTATGCCTAGTAAGATCTCTGAAGCACTGTGTCAGTAAAGGGAATAATACTAACTGATAAAACTCTCAGGATTTGCAGTACAATGAAGGCTGCAATAGTTTTTACCAGCAATATAGCATCATCAGGATTTTGAATGTTAAAACATTATGTTAAAATGTGATTATAGTTTTAATGCTTTGTCTCTTTGAATTAACTTTATGTCCATAAAGATGTGCAGTATAATTGTTCATGTATTTATTTACAGACTACAATTTTCATCGCAGCTCAATAAATAGTCTTTCCCCTGTTAGTGCTACCCTCTCTTCTGGGACTCCCAGCGTGCTTCCTTATACTTCAAGGCCTTATTCTTATCCAAGCTATCCCTTGTCACCAACAATATCACTTGCTAATGGCAGCCATGTTGGACAGCGACTATATATCTCCAATCAGGCCTCATTCTTCTGAAGAAAATACTGTAAAACATTAGTACGAAAATTTCTTTGTGTAAAACATGTAAATTAAAATACTGTTTTAGAATCGGGTTTGTACATTTGCTTTTAAAAAAATAATATATTTATACCAACATACTAAACATCAGCTATAAATCAGAATAACAGAGTTGTACAATATAAAAAAGTGTAAAGTTTAAAAAGTTATTCAGTGATTTTTCTTGATAAAGGTATAGCAAACTACTTTTCTTTTTAAACTCTTGGAATTTACATCTAATTCCTGGGTGGGAAGGAGAACCCAGCAGTTTATGTTAATTTTTGCATAATAACTTTGCTAAATAGCTTTTCATAAATATTGAAGCACTTGAAGACAATGGTTATATTACATTTGATTACCAAGGATCACTATCTGTATTGGAGATTAGAACAGTTATATAACCAGAAGCATCTTAACTATTATGTGGAAAGAAATGATGAGGCAGAAATATATAACACAGATTTTATTCAGTATTAACAAAAAAAAAAAAAAAAAAGCCTACCATTGTCATCTTTGAAAATAACTACAGATATTACAGTTAACCATTATTTGTTATAAAAATTATAATTTTGTTGTTAATATATTTAGGGTTTTTATAGTTATGCTTCATTTGTGTTTTTTGATATTCATTGTATTGTTTGAATAAGAAGTGTTATGGTTTTTAAATGTTCAAATCATGTGTTGTTTAATTTTTGTACTTGAATTCAAATTCTTTGACATTAAATGTATGATGCTTCCAATACGTGTGTTTTATTTTTATTAGAATGCCAAAATATTTTACCTCTAACAATCATTTCGAACTTTCCTTGAGGACAATTATCCTTAGTTGGCCTCACACTAGAATCATTGGTATAAGCTCAGAGTCTTCATGAGACCAGCATCTTTTAGTTTTGTAAAGTAATAAGAAAAATCATTTTCAAGGACCAATAGAAATATTTTATCGATAGACCCACCAAAGTTTCCCTCTTTGACTTTTGAATAATTAATGAATTTGAGTCATTTTGACTATTGGTACCACAAACAAAAATCAGATATCAAATGTTAACCTTTGTTGATCTGTTACCTTTGTGCAGCTATATGGGACATATATTTTGAAAACACAGAATTTAAAATAGTCACAGGTATTTTTTTCTACCAACTTGAGTTTCAAGCATAAGTTATATTAAATTACTCTTAGTTTTTTCATCCTGTACGGGTTTATTCCATATAAATCATATGCAATATTTACTTTTCTAATTGCCTTAGATTATCCAATTTAAATAAGCATAGACGCTATACTTAACCAACATTATTTTCCTAGTATAACTATGTTTGAACTGCATAAATTTTACAATCTAATTACGATGAAAATGTGGCTCAAAGTTTCATATCACTTATTCAGAAAAACAAGAGTGCTTATTTTGTTAGCTACTGTGGTAATACCCTTTAGATACAGAAGTGACTGAAGCTCTAATTCAGAAGAAAAACAGACACATTTAGCTTTTCATAGAAAATGAAAATGTTTAAAATGGCCTAAGCTATAGTAATTACAAGTTTTCAAATAGCATTTTCACTTTTGAAAAATGAAATTGTAAATAATTGAGAGAGTTGCCCTGCAGTGCATTTGAGATCCCTGGTGATGTCATCAGAAACGCACATGCTTTGGTGTCTCATTTGATTTCCACTTCTGCCAACTAACAGCTCTTTTGAACTTGGATAGTTTCAGCTTCTCCAAGTCATTTTCTTCAGCTCTATAAAATGGTGATAAATTTAAATACCTGGCAAATGGAAGGCAGTTAAGTCATACCCGATATTTTGGGGGTATAATTACATGAAGGGTGTAGTACTCATTTATTTGTAGTTTTTCATCCCTTGTCTCTTTTAACCAAAATATTAGAAATTTCATTCACATCACTTTCCATGATTTTTTGGAATGTGCAATCTTGTTCATACTGAATACAATTTTTACAATTTTAGTTGGCTTGTGAACATAGCTGCTAATAGAATAGGTTGTATAAGGAATTTGCTCCAAATGAGAGCTTCCCTATTAAGTTGTTTACAAACTACTGATAAGTCTTAGCCATATGATACAGCTCATTGGGCAGGGAAACCATTCTATAGGCAGACTTCATCAAATTTGTATGTAACTTTGTTCAAAGAATCATTTCTGGGATGTGGGAGTATGACCTATTTGTGGAGCCCTGATGTGTCTTACAATTCCTTGTAAGCAGAAAGATCAGAAAGGTAAGTAGAAAGTTCAGTTAACAGTGCTTAGAAGGGCAAGACTATGACTCAAAATCCAAAAGCTGTAATAGAAAAGGTTGCTAAACCCAATTTAAAAAGAAAAGGCCACATGTTAAAGTACCATAGGCAATTTGAAGGACAGTGACAAACTGGAACAAGATTTGTGTATTTCACAAAGGGGTAATCTCCCAATTCTAGATATCAATAAGAAAATGACCAAAAACCTCCAATAAAATTTCAAAATGTATGAATAAAGGTGACTTATAGATGTATTAAAAATAGTTTATTTCAAAAGGGAAATGCAAATTAAAAGTTCAGCTTGGCAGAAATACAAGTTTGCTAAACTTTTGGTGACCCTTTAAGGAAATGAACATTCTCATATATTGCTGGTGGGATTAAAAATTGGAATAATCAATGTAGTGACTTGGCAGTTATCCAAAATTACAAATACTTAAAACTTTTGATCCAGCAGTCCTACTTCTGGGGTGTGTATGTAAGAGAGAGAAAGAGTGTGATAGAAATGATACATGTAAAGAGTTATTTATCATTAGGGGACTGGTTAAATAAGAATAGATTTATTAGTATATTTTAAGAAGCTGTACAAAAGAGAATGATTACTTTCTTTATTCCTGGTACAAAAAGACAATGGTTAACTATGTTAAGTGAAAAAGCACAAAGCTTAGAAATGTATGTGTAATACAGTATGCTATTTTTTTGGCAAATAGGAAAAGAACACGTTTGTGTTTATAATTGCACACAAAACTCTGGAAGGAGCCACAGAAAAACAAGTGGTTATAAAGAGAAGTATGTAATTTCACACTGTAGAAGTCTGTTTTACTTCAGACGCAGCGAATGATAATTTTAAGTAAAAAGACACTTAATTGTTCAATTGTTCTCAGAAACAAAATGAACTTTAGTGAATAGTAATATGAACAGAAACACATTAGGAAAAGCACTGGTCCATTTACTGAGTGACCCAAAGTTAATAGATTTTGAGTAGAAACACAGGACAAAAGCTCTTCAGATGGTAAATATTTCACTGCAAGCAACTATGCTTTTCAGTACTTTTGACTCAGTGGGTCAGACAAACTGCACATGATCCACATCTTCAGCATAACTAAAGAATACTATAATTTTTAAGTTATCTGTTCATAAAAGTATATATGGACATCAAATTCTAGCACTTTTTTTAGTTCTTGTTACAAGCCTTTGGAGTGGATATGAATAATTTCAAAATAAGACAGGAGACAAAGGGTCTTAAGGATGAGGTAACAGTGTCTACTCCAACTGTGAAAAAGGTGTGAAATAATCCTGATATATAGAAACACTGACTAAAGGAAAATGACTTATAGCTGTGTGAACATGCAGTGGCTATCTTGAAAAGGCATCACTCTGGAAGAAAAGAGTCAAAAGGAACTTGGATGTGCCCTTTGAATGTGGGTAAAAAAGGGGGAAAAGTGATGGGAAAATGCAGGACATAACAAATGAGAACCAAAAAAATAAAAGAATGAGATGACATTAGTAAGATGGTGGAATAGGAATCTCTAGACTTTCCTTCCCTTATGGAAACATGGATTTAATAATACACAGGCCAAATTAAAGCTTAGGAAAATTTGTGGCACGATCACCAAAGCAGCTACCTATAATATGGTATGGCTGGAATGGGAAGAAATTCTCACTTCTTGTTTTCTCCCTGGAGAAGGAAAGGGGTAGAATGTATTATGGGTCCAACATTTAGACTTTCAGAGGGGTTTACCAGAAGGGTCAGTTTTTATCTTGCTTGAATCCAAAAACTAACAGGAATGGGGGCTCCATTGGGGGATCTCTGAGAACAAAGCATATAACATCTGCATCACAGTGCGGTCTGCAGTACCATAAACAAACACTAGATGTGACTTCAGCACTGAGGCTTACTGTATAGCACCTGCGAGGCCACAGTATGGCAGATACAAGAACTGTAAACTGTTTCAATTAGGAGATAACACACACAAGACCAAAGAGGATACATTTTCAGAAAAGGCTTAGGAGAGCTTCAGCATCTCTAGCTGGGCTAAGTGGAGAGAGCTCTCTCTGTATGAAACCAGATCACAAAATCTGGTAGAGGAGGCTGGTTTTCAAGTGGCAAAATTCCAATAAAAAATAACAAGACACACAAAGAAACAGAAAAGCATGGCACATTAAAAGGAATAAATAAAATTTCCAGAAAAAAAATTTCAAGAAATGTAAATACATGAGTTAACAAAGAATTAGAAATTACTGTTACAAGGATGCTCAGTGAATGGGAAGTGAGCATAAATAGGCAATTAAATTAAATCAGGGAAACTACATAGGAACAAAATGGAAATACCAACAAAGAGAAACTATGAAGAGAAACCAAACAAATTTGGAACCAAAAACAATTGAAAAATCACTGGTCCATAACAATTGAAAAATTCACTACAAGGAAATCAATAGCAGACTTGACCAGTCAGAGGAAAACATCAGCAAACACTGAGGTCAGGACTTTTGATACTACCAAGGCAAAGAGGCAATAGGAAAAAATAATGAAGAAAGCCTAAGGGACTTGTAGAACACCATGAAATCACCATTGAAGTGATATGATGATAAACAACAACATAGAACCCTATGAAAGTGGCAGAGAACCTATTTGAGAAATAATGACTGAATCTTTCCAAATCTAAGGTGAGAAAATGAATATACAAAGTCAAGAAGTTAACAATACTTCAACCTATGATAAATCTAAAGAGTATACACTGAGATACATTATAATCAAACTGTCAAAAGTCATAAACTCTTGATACCAACAGGAGGAAAGTGACTCATCACATTGAAGGCAGTGTCTATTCAGAGTACCAGAGATTTCTCAGCAGAAACCTTAAAGGCAAGAAGGGAGTGAGATGATATAGTCCAAGAAATAGGTAGGGAAAAACCTGGCAACCAAAAATATATCTATCAAGGAAGGGGAAGGGAGGGGGGAGGTTTGAGTGAAGGGATGGTAGTGGGTCAGGCCATATCTATGGTGCATATTTTTATCTATAATAAAAAAATAAAATAAAATAAAATGAAATAAATGTGAAAAAAATATATCTATCAAACTGTCCTTCAAAAATCAAAAAAATTAAAACTCTCCCAGATAAACCATAGATGAGAGTGTTAATCACCATTAGATCTGCCTTGCAAGAAATATTGAAGGGAATCAATGAAGGATGATGAACAGCAACATGGAATCCTATAAAAATAAACTCCTTGGTAAAGGTAAATACATAGACATATAGAATCCTGTGGTAAATCACATTTAAATCGAGTATGGAATTTAACAAACGAAAAGGACTCATAAGTATATGTTAATGGATACAATATATATTAATTGGTGTTATCAATACTGTAAATTGGGGAAGCAGAGATACAAAAGAGTATAGCTGTATACATAATTTAAGTTGTTATCAGTTTAAAACACATTGTTATAACTTTAAAATGTTTTACATAATTTCAGTGGTAATTGCAAAGAAAATGCATAGAAAATATGTACGAAGGAACATGAGAAGGGAATCAAAATACATCAATATAAAAAAAGTTGAAACAAGGCAGCAAGGGAAGCAAGGAGAGACAAAAAACCCTCCTATGCAATACACAGAAAATAATGAACAAAATGTCAATAGTAAGTTATTCCTATCATGATTATTTCTTAAAATAATGAATGTGTTGAACATACCATTAAAAGACATAGATTGGATACATGGATAAAAAAGTAAGATCTATCTGTCTGCTGTCTATAATAAACTCACTTTAGATCTGAAGATGCTTAGAGACTAAAAGTGAAAGGGTGGAAAATGATATTTCATACAAATGGGATCATGAAGAGAATAGAGGTAGCCTTACTTATAAATTGTTGTAAGAGGCTAAAAAGAATGTTATAAATTATAAAAACCAATTTACCACAAAGACATATATACACTTTTATATGAATCTAGCATTAGAATCTCTTCAAATATATGAGGCAAACACTGACATAACTGAAGAGAGAAACAGCAACTCAATGATACTTCAATACCCCTCTCTCATTTGTGGATAGGACAGAAAAACAATAACAAAATAGAAAACTTGAACAACACCATAGACCAATTAGAACTAAAATACATAAAGTAAAGTTCACCCAACAGCCATAAAAATACATATTCTTCCCAAATGCAGACAGAACATTCTCCAAGATGGACCATGTGTGAAGCCACAAAACAAGTCTTAACAAATTTAGGAATATCAAAATCTTGCAAAGTTTCTTCACTAGGCACAGTGGTATAAAACTAGCAATCAATACCAGGAGGAAAGCAAAAAAATCCCTAAGTATTGGAAATTAAACATTGCACTTTTAGAAAATGGATGGGTCAAAGAAGAAACCACAGGGTATTTAAAAAGTATCTGGAGTCAAATGAAAACTGAAATGTAACATACCAAAACTTGTGAGATGTAGCAAAAGCAGTACTCAGAGGGCAATTTATAATGGTAATCACTTACATTTAAAAAGACGACCTCAAATCAACAGCACAGCTTTACATCTCAAGGACTTAGAAAAGGAGGAGCAAACTAAACTCAAGATTAGCAAAGGAAGGAAATAAGATTAGGGTAGGAATAAATGAAATAGAGAATAAAAAAAAAATAGAAAAAAATGAATGAAACCAAGAGTTAGTTTATTGAAACAATCAAGAAAATTAATGACAAATACTTAGGTAGTCTAAAAAAAGAGGACTCAGTTAAAACTAGAAATGAAAGAGGAACATTACAGCCAATGTTATAGAAATTTAAAAGATTGTAAGAGACTAACTGCTCTGAACAGTTATATGTCAACAAACTGGGTAACCTAGAAGAAATGGGAAATTCCTAGAAACATACAATTTACCAAAAAGTGAATTATGAATAAATAAAAACTTTGAACAGACCTATAACTAATAAGGAAAATAAGGTAGTAATCAAAATTCTCCCCCAAAGAAAAACCCAGGAGCAGATTGCTTCACTGCAGAATTCTATCAATATAGACTATTTAATGAAGAATTATGATTAATCCTTCTCAGATTCTACAAAAGAATTCAAAAGAACTGAAGAGGGAACATTCCTAAAGTAATTCAAGGAGGACAAAATTACCTGATACCATAACCAAAGATGTAACAAGAAAAATACAGATCAAAACTTTTGAAAAATTGATGAATATTAATGCAAAAATCCTAAACAAAATACTGATAGTTCCTGAGTTAGAAACATTCAATTTATATACAATTCACACTTACAAATGGAGGCTATTATAGTAAGTCCCCAAGTTACAAACAGCCGACTGATGAATGACTTGTGCTTACAAACAGGGTAATAGGTAAATGTACCTGTTCCAACTTACATACAAATTCAATTTAAGAACAAACCTATAGAACCTATATTGTTCATAACCTGGGGACTGTGGTTATTATTATACTAGCAAACTGAATTCAACAGCACATTAAAAGGATCAGACAGTATGACCAAGAAAATTAATACCTAAAATGCAAAGATGGTTTACTTGACAAAATTCAACACCTTTTCAGGATAAAAACACCAGGAAGGGAAAACTATCTTACCATAATAACAGCCATTTCTGAAAAGCTTACAGCCAACATCAGACTGAACAGTGAAAAACTAAAAGCTTTTACTTTCAGTTCAGGAACAATGCAAGGATGCCCTTTCTAACAATGACAGTTCAGTACAGGACTTGAAGTTCTTACCCCAAGAAAAATAAATAAAAGGCATTCAAATTTGAAAGGATAAAGTATAATTATCTCTGCTTGCAGATGATGTGATATTATATGTAGAAAACCCTAAAGATTCCACAAAAAAATCTATTAGAACCATAATAATAAACAATTACAGTGAAGTTGGAGGATACAAAATCAATAAAAAAAAATCAGTTGGTTTCCAGAAACTAACAATACTTAATCTGAATAGGAAATTTTTAAACATCTCTTTTGCAAAAGGATAAAATACTTAGGAATAAATTTAATCAAAGTGAAAGACTTGTACACTGAAAACTATAAAACATTGCTAAAAGAAATGAAAGAAAGTACAAATAAATGGACAAACATCCCATGCTTGTGGATTGGAAGACTTACTATTGTTAAAGTTTCCTCATGACCTAAAATGATCTACAGTTTGAATACAATTCCTATCAGAATGCCAATGACATTTTTTACTTAAAGAGAAAAATACCCTAAAATTTATATGGAATTCCAAAGGACTCCAAATAGCCAAATAATCTTGAAAAAGGAGAACAAATTGGAGGCCTCATACTTCCTGAGTTCAAAATATATTACAAAATAATAGCAATTAAAATGATGTGGTATATAGTCCAATCAAACATAATAGAGAACCCAAAAATAATCTCGTATGTATTGTCAATCTATCTTCCACAAGGGTATGAAGAGTACACAATGGAAAAGAATAGTCTCTTCAAGTAACTGGTATTGAGAAAACTGGATATCCACATGCAGAATAATGAAAGTTGGAGTCTTACATCATATATAAAAATTAAAATGGCTTCAAGACCTAAATGTAAGTCCTATTGCTATAAAACCGTTTAGGAAACCTAAGTGAAAAGCTTCAGGACATTGGATTTGGTAATACTTTCTTGGATGTGACACCACAGATGCAGGCAACAAAATAAAAATAGGCAAATAAGACTGTCAATTTAAAAACTTCTGCACTCCATATCAAATAAAACAATTGAGAGTGAAAAGAATGGGAGAAAATAATTGCAAATCATGTATCTGATATTTATAATATGTAAGAAACTTCTACAACTCAGTCAGAAATATAAAAACAGGAAAAGAAACCCACAATTAAAAAATGGGCAAAGGACTTGAATATATATTTCTCCAAAGAAAATATACGCATGGTCATTAAGCACACATGAAACATCACCAATCAGCAGGGAAATGCAAATCAAAACCACTTTTAGGTATCACCACACACCATCATCATAACCACTGTAAAAACAACAAAAGTGTTGGTCAGGATGCCAAAGGTGAAATCATGGTGCACTAGTGGTAGGAATGTAAAATGGTGCAGCCATTATGGAAAATAGTATGGAGGTTCTTCAAAAAGTTAAAAATATAATTGCTATATGATCCAGCAATTCCAGTTCTAGATATGTCTGATTTTAAAATAGCATGTTGAAGAGATATTTTTATGTTTATGTTCATCACAGCATTATTCACAATTACCAAGAAGTAGAAGCAAATCAAATGTTTAGAAACAAACAAATGAATCAAGAAAATATAGTAAATAGCATGACTATTATGCCACCTTAAAAATAAAGGAAATTCTATCATAAGCTACAACATGGATGAACCATGATCCTGAGGGATATTATGCTAAGAAGAATAAGCCAGTTGTAGGATAAAATGTTCATGATTCCACTCATGAACTATCTCAGATAGTCAAAATTGTAGAAAGTAGATGGGTAGATGCCAAGGCTGGTGGGAGGATGTTGGGGAAATTAGTGTTTAGTAGGTGTAGAGTTTCACTGTTGCAAGAGGAAAATGTTTCCTCTTGATCTGTTATACAACAATGTTTATATTTTTAATAATACTAAACTGTACATTTAAAAATGGTAATATTTTGAATTTAATGTTTTTTATATATATATATATATATATATTTTTTCCCACAATAAAATAAGAGGGAAATGAAACCTCTTTCTACCTACCAAAGGAAGCAATAAATAAATAAATAAATAAAAGAAAAAAACAAACAAAGGGAAAGGAAATACATTATTAAATCTGTCCCTCTCTAAAGTGAGAACAGAAGGCATTTTTGACCTTGGAATATTGTGAATGACACAAGTTGCCAATCCTTTATATGAAAAAGTGGACAATAATATCCTTCTTTACAACATCACTATCAAAAGAAAACTAAAATAAAATATTTCAGCTGATGAAAAGTTCCTTGCAAAGAAACTACAAACCACAACACTTTAAAACTGAAATATCCTCAAATAAGCATTGGGCAACATGGAAACAAACAAATAAGCAAACAAAATATATTGTAAAACTCAGGGACTTTTTTTTTTTTTTCTCCTGCCATTCCTGAGATACTTCACTCAGGATAGTGGTCTTCAATTCCATTTAAGTTGCTGTGAAAGTTCTAAGAGATGAAAGCTAAATGGAGAGTATACATCATATAAAGGTCATTGGAGGCTGGGAGGGAGCTAAGTGATAAAAAACTTACCTATGAAGTACAATGAACACTTTACCGGTACTAAGCATAGTAAAAGATCTGCCTGACATGATATATTTATGTAACAACATTTGAAATCCCTTAGTGTTTTCAAAGTGAAAAAAATCCACAGAATGAGAGAAAATGCTTGTAAATTATGTAACTGAAAAAGGACTTATATCCAGAATATAAAGAACACTTATGAACAAACAGTAAAAAAGAAAACAACTCAATTTAAAAAATGGGCAAAAGATGTCGGTAGACACTGCTCCAAAGAAGATATGCCAATGGCTGCTATGCACATGAAAAGATGCTTGACCTCATGAGTCATTAGGAAAATGCAAATCAAAATCACATGAGATACCCCTTTACAACCATTAGGATGGCTATAGTTAAAAAAAAAAAAAAAATGAACACAGAAAATAAGTATTGTTGAGGATGTGGAAAAATTATAATCTTCGTACATTTCTCGTGGGTATGGAAATGATGTGGAAAATAGTTTGAAAGTTTCTCAAAAATTTAAATATAAAGTTGCCATACATTCTAGAAATTCTATACCTAGGCTTAAACTCAAAAAAATGGAAAACTTATGTACACACAAAACCTTGTACATGAATATTCATAATAGCATTACTCATAGCAGCCCAAAAGTAGGGACAACCAACTGTTAATCAACTGAGGAAGTGATAAACAAAACACAGTATGTCCACACAATGAAATATTACTTGGTGGTAAAAAAGAATGAAGTACTAATACATGTTACAACATGGATAACTTGAAAACAAATTTATTAATTGAAAGAAGCCAGACAAAACTATTCACATCTTGTATGATTCCATTTATGTTAAATATCTAAAGTAGGAAAATTTTTAGAGGCAGAAAGTAGGTAATAGATTAGTGGTTACCAGTGATTGAGGGGAAGGGTAAACCAGTTCTGGTGATGAAAATGTCCTAGAATTCCCTGGTGGTGATAGTTTCACAATTTTGTGAATGTACTAAAAATCACTGAATTGTACGGTTTAAAATGGTGAATTTTATGTCATGTGAAATGTTATATTATGTGAATTATATCTCAATGAAAAATATATTTTACCAAAGCCAATACCTCTAAAATATTATACATTGACTATCCCTAATCTTAAAATCTGACACCAAAAATGTTCCAAAACCTGAAACATTTTGAGTGCCAACACAATGCTTGAAGGAAATACTCACTAGAACATTTTGGAATTTGGATATTCGGGGCTGCTTAAACAGTCAGTATAATATAAATATTCCAAAATCAGAAAAAAGTCTGAAATCCAAAATCTTCTGATCCAGGCATTTCAAATAACGGCTACTCAACCTGTATCATTTTAACATGCAATCAATATAAAAAGTTATTAACAAGGTAATTTACATTGTTTTTTCATGACAAGCCTTTGAAATTTTGTGTATATTTTATACTTGCAGCACATGAAAATTTGAAAGCTATGTTATTACAACAAAAATATAGACTCATAAAAATAAGTTGTCCCATGCATGCTGCAGTTTTCCAATAACAGAATCAAGTATCAGTCTTAAAATTTTAGTTTGAATTACAAGGAAATAAAATTATTATTTTGGCTCTTAAAAAACAAATTCAGGGCCTATCAGCCACTACCAGACAATGAGCTTCTAACCATGAGATGATTGGGGAAAGTTTAACAAGAGCAGTAATAGTGAGTAATATATTTAATTGTAGATTTAAGGCTAACAGATGGCGCTAAGGATGGAAATATAATACATTAATGTTATATGTTTTGACAAAGTAAAAATAATGCAACTAAAAATGAGAGGAGAAAAAGGGAAATAGGAAGGTGGAATAAACTCTTTGATTTGTAAACAATAGGTATCCATCAGATGATACTATTAATAACTGACAAATCAGATTGTAAAATGTCATATAAGAAAACAGGAACTAAAAGCCTTATAAAAGATGTAAGTAAAAAAATAACCATTAGAAGAGATGCATCAACCTTCCCAGACCAATCTACTTGCTGAGTGGATCTTCCTGACCCCAGCAAGCACTGAAGCAAGTCATATTTGAGTTGTTAGCAGACCCTGTGATCTAGTTGCCAGAGAACTTATAAACTCTTCTACTGAGACAGGTGCTGACTGAAACAATTAATTTGGACTTTTTGAACTGAGACAATTGCCCAGGAACTATCCAAGTGGTGCCCTGGGTGTGTGGTTGTAGGAAGGTTTGATTTTCCTTTTCTAATTGTTGCCTGTGGGGGGCGGGGTGACTTAACTGCTGGTATTTCTCCACAGCTGAGATTTCAACCCAGACTAATTGTTTCACTAGGGTCGGGCAGTGACCAGCTGAAAACGAGACAGAAACACTTAGCCCCACAAAACTAAACAGGTCCCCAGTTTCTCAGGCTGTAGCACTGTACCAGTCCTTGGCAAAGCTCCAGGGGAAAAGTCAAATGGTGTAAAATAACTATGGGGTAGAATCAGTGGAAAAACTCTGGTAACATGAATAACCAGAGTAGATCAAACACCCACTCCCCCCAAAGGAAAAATATGGCAGATGTAACTGAAGATCTCATTCATAAACAGCTGGCTGAGATGTCAGAAATTGAATTAAGAATTTGGATTGCAAACAAGATTAATAGAATGGAGGAAAATTTTGAATTAGAAATTCGAGGACCAATTCAAAAGTTGGAATTAGA
Source organism: Loris lydekkerianus (assembly GCA_963574355.1). Taxonomy (NCBI): domain Eukaryota; kingdom Metazoa; phylum Chordata; class Mammalia; order Primates; family Lorisidae; genus Loris; species Loris lydekkerianus. Next base: position 39,519 of record CAUYPK010061334.1, read on the forward strand.
TATTTGAGGAGAAATTCAAAAGTTGTCTCAAGAATTCAACAAATTTAAAGACAAAACTACCAAAGATTTTGACACACTGAAGCAAGAATTTGCAGTCCTCAAAGATCTGAAAAATACAGTAGAATCCCTCAGTAACTGAGTGGAGCAAGCAGAAGAAAGGATTTCTGACATTGAAGACAAAGCTTTTGAGTGCTCAAAAACTCTCAAAGAGGAAGAGAAATAGAGAACAAAAAATGAATCATTCTTTTAGACAGCACTGGGATAATTCAAAGAAGGCTAATACCTGCCTCATTGGAATCCCAGAAAGCGAAAAGAAGTGGCTTTGCAAGGCACAGAGGCTCTTCTCCACAAAATTAGGAAAGAGAATTTTCCACACATGCCAAGAGATTCTGAAATTCAGATAGCAGACAGTTTCAGAACCCCAGCATGACTCAACCCGAATAAGACATCCCCCAGACACATCATAATTAACTTCACTAAAGTTAATATGAAGGAGAAAATTCTGAAAGCAGCCAGACATAAGAAAACCATTACCTACAAAGGGAAGAATATTAGAATGACTGCAGATCTCTGCTGAAACTTTTCAAGCCAGAAGAGGGTAGTCATTGACTTTTAATCTCCTAAAACAAAATAACTTTCAACCCAGGATCCTGCACCCAGCTAAACTGAGTTTCATTTATGATGGAGATATTAAATACTTTAATGACATTCACATAACCAAACCAGCTCTTCAGGATGTTCTCAGACCTATCCTCCATAATGACCAGCCAAATCCTCTACCACAAAAGTAAACCCAGTCACAAACGTTTCATCAAACTCCAACTTCAACAGTGGCGAAAGGATTAAAAATGTTCACGGGACTTTCGAAAAACTCGATACCAAAAATTTTACCAGACTTATCAATATTGTCCATTAATGTGAATGGTTTAAACTGTCCTCTAAAGAGGCACAGGTTAGCTGACTGGATACAAAAACTCAAGCCAGACATTTGCTGCATACAAGAGTCACATCTTACCTTAAAAGATAAATATAGACTCAGAGTGAAAGGATGGTCATCCATATTTCAGGCAAATGGTAATCAGAAAAAATCAGGTGTTGCAATTCTATTTGCAGATATAATAGGTTTTAAACCAACAAAAGTAAGGAAGGATAAGAATAGTCACTTCACATTTGTTAAGGGTAATACTCAATATGATGAGATTTCAATTATTAATATTTATGCACCCAACCAAAATGTGCCTCAATTTATAAGAGAAACTCTAACAAACATGAGCAACTTGATTTCCTCCAGCTCCATAATAGTCGGAGATTTCAACACTTCTTTGGCAGTGTTGGATAGATCCTCCAATAAGAAGTTGAGCAAAGACATTTTAGATTTAAACCTAACCATCAAACATTTGGATTTAGCAGACATCTACATAATATTTCATCCCAACAAAACTGAATATACATGCTTCTCATCAGCCCAAGGAACATATTCCAAAATGGATCACATCTTAGGTTACATCTAACCTCAGTAAATTTAAAGGAATAGAAATTATTCCTTGCATCTTCTCGGACTACCATGGAATAAAAGTTGAACTCAGTAACAACAGGAATCTGCAAACTCATACAAAAACATGGAAGTTAAATAACCTTATGCTGAATGATAGCTGGGTCATAGATGAGATTAAGAAGGAAATTGCCAAATTTTTGGAACAAAATGTAAAGGAAGACACGAATTATCAGAACCTCTGGAATACCACAAAGGCAGTCCTAAGAGGAAAATTTATAGCACTGCAAATCTTTCTCAAGAGAACAGAAAGAGAGGAATTTAATAACTTAATGGGACATCTCAAGCAACTAGAAAAGGAAGAACATTCCAACTCCAAACCCAGTAGAAGAAAATAAATAATGAAAATTAGAGCAGAATTAAATGAAATTGAAAACAAAAGAATTATACAACAGATCAATAAGTCAAAAAGTTGTTTTTTTAAAAGGTCAATAAAATAGGTAAACCTTTGTCTAACCTCCCCAGAAAAAAAGAGTAAAATCTCTAATTTCATCAATCAGAAATGACAAAGACGAAATAACAACAAACTCCCCAGAAATTAAAAAAATCCTTAATGAATATTACAAGAAATTTTATTCTCAGAAATCTGAAAATCTGACAGAAATTGACCAATACTTGGAAGCACGTCACCTTCCAAGACAGCCAGAATCAAGTGGAAATGTTGAACAAGCCTATATCAAGTTCTGAAATAGCATCAACTATACAAAATCTCCCTATAAAGAAAAGCTCAGGACCAGATGGCTTCACGTCAGAATTCTACCAAACCTTTAAAGAGGAACTAGTACCTATATTACTCAACCTGTTCCAAAAGGTAGAAAAAGAAGGAAGACTACCCAACACGTTCTATGAAGCAAAACATCACCCTGATCCCCAAACCAGGAAAAAACCCAACAAGAAAAGAAAATTATAGACCAATATCACTAATGAATATACATGCAAAAATATTCAACAAGATCCTAACAAACAGAATCCAACAACACATCAAACAAATTATACATCATGACCAAGTTGGTTTTATCCCAGGTTCTCAAGGCTGGTTCAATAAATCTATAAATGTAATTCAGCACATAAACAAATTAAAAACCAAAGACCATATGATTCTTTCAAAAGTTGCAGAAAAAGCTTTTAATAATATCCAGCATCCCTTCATGATTAGAACACTTAAGAAAATTGGTATAGAAGGGACATTTCTTAAACTAATAGAGGCCATCTACAGAAAACCCACAGTCAATATCATACTGAATGGAGTTAAATTGGAATCATTTCCACTCAGATCAGGAACCAGACAAGGCTGCCCATTGTCTCCATTGCTTTTTAACATTGTAATGGAAGTTTTAGCCACCGCAATTAGGAAAGAAAAGGCGATCAAGGGTATCCATATAGGGTCAGAAGAGATCAAACTTTCGCTCTTCGCAGATGATATGATTGTATATCTGGTAAACACCAGGGATTCTACTACAAAACTCTTAGAAGTGACCAAGGAATACAGCAGCGTCTCAGGTTACAAAATCAACATTCATAAATTGGTAGCCTTTATAAATACCAACAATAGTCAAGCTGAAAAAACAGTTAATGACTTTATTCCATTCACAGTAGTGCCAAAGAGGATGAAATATTTGGGAGTTTATGTAACAAAGGACGTGAAAGATCTCTATAAAGAGAACTATGAAACTCTAGGAAAAGAAATAGCTAAAAATGCTAACAAAGGGAAAAACATACCATGTTCATGGCTGGGAAGAATCAACATTGTTAAAAATGTCGCTATCACCCAAAGCAATATACAATTTTAAAGCAATTCCCATGAAAGCACCACTGTCATATTTTAAATATCTCAAAAAAATAATACTTCATTTTATACGGAATCAGAAATAACCTTGAATAGCCAAGACGTTACTCAGAAATAAAAACAAATCAGGAGGAATCACACTATGTGACCTCAGACTATACTATAAATTGATAGTGATCAAAACATTTGTGCCAATGTTATTGGCACAAAAACAGAGAGGTGGATGTATGGAACAGAATAGAGAACCAAGAGATGAACCCAGCTACTTACCGTTATTTGATCTTTGACAAGCCAATTAAAAGCATTCAGTGGGGGAAAAGATTCCCTATTTAACAAATGGTGCTGGGTGAACTGGCTGGCAACATGTAGAAGACTGAAACTGGACCCACACCTTTCACCATTAACTAAGAGAGACTCTCACAGGATTAAAGATTTAAACTTAAGACATGAAACTATAAAAATACTATTCGGTCATTTCAAAAGTTTTGTCCGTTTTTATGGGTCTACTTTAACCTGTAATATCTCAGTGAATATTTATTCAATTTAATTGAAATAAGCGCCATTTGAATCAGTGCACTTTTGCCAATGTAACACAAGTTGATTAATTCCCTCAGCATAAAAATTGGGTGCTCGGGATTCGATGAAGTCAATGAAGGCCGTTTTTGCTAGGTCCGAATGGCAAAGGTTCTACGGTGAGAAAGTTATTGAAGTGCTTGAAAAGATGGCAGTTGGTTGGCGAGAGGTCTGGGGAGTATGGTGGGTGGGGCAGAACTTTGACGCTCAATTCCTTTAATTTTCGGATGGTGATTTGTGAGATGTGCGGCCAGGCGTTGTCGTGGAGCAGGATCGGACCTCTTCTGTTGACCAGTGCTGGGTGCTGCTGATGCAATTTTTGGTACATTTTGTTGATTTCCTCACAATAGGACTCTGCTGTGATGGTTTGGCCTGGTTGCAGAAAGTTATAGTAAATCACACCAGCTGCTGACCACCATACAGTAACCATGATCTTTTTTTGGTGGGGTTTCGCTTTTGGGAAGTGCCTGGGTGGCTCATTGGTGTCCAACCACTGTCCTGAATGTTTACTATTGTTGTAGAGAATCCACTCTTCATCACATGTGACGATCCTATCCAAAAAAGGATAGTTTTGGTTGCGCAAAAGCAATGAAGAACAAACCTCGAAACGTGACAATTTCTGCCGATTGTTTAATTCGTGGGGCACCCACTTTTCGAGCTTTTTGACCTTTCCAATACGTTTTGAACCATCAAAAACTGCATGGGAGCTGACACCCAGTTCTTCCGCCATCCTATGCACCGTTTGTGATGGGTCAGTCTCCACCAGGGTCCTCAAATCCTCGTCCCGGATTACTCTAGATCGATCACTTCAGGGCTCATCTTCGAGGCTAAAATTTCCGGAACAAAATTTTACAAACCAACATCGAACAGTGCGTTCATTAACACTATCATTGCCAAATGCCTGGTTAATTTTTCGGGCTGTTTCAGCAGCGCTTTGGTTCAATTTGAATTCATAGAGAAAAATTGGCTGAAAATCACTTAATGACATCATATAGTAATAGGCTGAAAAGAAAAAAAATTAAAAGTAGAAAAAAATTAACAGCATCAATGTATAAAGTACAAAATTCTCCATCGATCAGTATATACCACAACACAGTAGAATAAATATTTGTTGAGATACGGAGCTACAAAAACACATGACATTAAAACAGACAAAACTTTTGAAACAACCTAATAAAATGCTATTAATATAATCAAATGGTGTTAGCTTTAAAAAAAAAAAAAACAGGGAAGTGGCATTAAAGGCCCTGAGAAATGGTTAGCTGATGAAATTTACTGATGGGTTAAATAGGGGGCAAGAGAAAAAAACTAAAGAGTCAAAGTTAGCTCTAAAAATTTTGGCTTGAGTAATAGGAAGAATAAAATTCCCATTAACTGAGGTTGGGAAGCTATAAATGGATCAGGATTAGGGGAGAATATAAGGAGTTTTGTTTTGGACATGATATAATTAAGGTGTTTATTATACATTTGAGTACAAACATCAAGTGGGTAGTTGGATGTAAGAGTGTGTAATTTATTTTTTATTGAAACAGACTCTTCTCTTTGTCACTTTCGATAAAGTGCTGTGGCATCATATCTCATAGCAACCTCAAATTCTTGGGCTCAAGCAATTCTCTTGCCTCAGCCTCCCTTGTAGCTGGGAGTGTAGCCCCCCACCACAATGCCCGGCTATTTGGAGGGGGGGTTGTTTAGCAGGCCTAGGCTGGGTTCGAACCCACCAGCCCTGGAGCATGTGGCCAGTGCCCTAATTACTGAGCTACAGGCATCCCCAAAGAGTGTGTAATTAAGAAGTAATCTAGGTTGAAGATAGGGATTTGAAGCTCATTAACATATAGATGGTTCAATGAAGTTACCAAGGATGAATGAGTAGTAAAGCAATTAGTAATTAATTGGGCTTTCTAACTCTAGGAAATACAGGAGATGCAGGAGATAGGTGATTGGAGAAGTGTCCTAAAAGGTAAGGAAAAGATATGTTCAAGGCAAAAGGGATTGATCAAGTGAGACAGACACTGGTAGTAAGTGAAGTAATGTAGGCACCAAATCGACAGTTGGCGTCAGCAACATGGAGTCACTGATGGCTCTTCTAGGACACTGTTAGTATAGTAGTAGGCATGGACCCCTGGTTAGAGCCAGTATAAGATTAAAAGAGAGGAAAGATGAGTACAGTCTGTTGTTGCTCCATCTCTACAGGAGATTGGTTCCAGGGATACCACCACCACTCCATACAGAGATGTAAATAACTCCAGGGATGCTCAATCCCTTACATAAAAAGGAGCCGTGTTTACATTCTTCCCATATACTATCTTTTTTTTTTTTTTTTTTTTTTGAGACAGAGTCTCACTATGTTACCCTCAGTAGAGTGCTGTGGCATCACAGCTCACAGCAACCTCAGATTCATGGGCTTAAGCGATTCTCTTGCCTCAGCCTCTCAAGTAGCTGGTACAACAGGCACCCATCACAACACATGGCTATTTTTTGGTTGCAGTTGTCATTGTTGTCTAGCAGGCCCAGTCTGGGCTCAAACTCACCACCTTCGGTATATGTGGCTGGTACCCTACTCACTGAGCCGTGGGCACCAAGCCCTTCCCGTATACTTTAAATCATTTCTGGATTATTTATTTTATTTTTTTGTTTGTTTTGTTTTGTTTTTCTTTTTGAGATAGAGTCTTGCTATGGTCCTTGGTAGTAGAGAGCTCTGACATTACAGCTCACAGCAACCTCAAGGTCTTGGGCTTAAGCGATTCTCTTGCCTCAGCCTCCCAAGTAGCTGGGGCTACAGGCACCTGCCATAACACCCGACTATTTTTTTATTGTAGTTGTCATTGTTTGGCAGTCCCAGGCTGGATTTGAACCCACCAGCTCTGGTGTATGTGGCTGGCATCCTAGCCACTTGAGCTACAGGAGCCAAGCCATTTCTGGATTATTTATAATACTTAGTACAACCTATGTAAGTGGTTGTTATACTGTATTGTTTAGATAATAATGACAAGGAAATTCTAGATGTACAGTACTGACACAGCTATCCATTTATTCCTCAAATACAGGGTGGCCATAAAGTTCATGTACAGTTTAAAACTGTGCAATTTAAAACTGCACATGAACTTTATGGCCATCTTGAATTTTTGATCTATATTTGATTGAATTTACGATGCTGAATTCACAGATATGGAGGGCTAACTATAAAGAACATTAGTGTAGTTTTGCTATAAAGGAGTACAGAGAAAAATGGGGTATAGTACATCCACACTGTGATTGAGATTTTTCATTCAAAGGTGGACTTAGGGTATTTTGGTGGCATCTCATTTTTCTCTTAAACATTTATCTTCATCTTCTTTTCATTCTTTACGTTTTCTGGCTAGAAGGTGATTTTTGTGCATGCAAGTGCTTACTGTAGATGAGTTTTCTGCATGGTGAAATTTTGAATAAGCAAAGTTGCCATTTCATGGAGTGGACTGAATTCCTTAATGAAACTTTTTCTTGGATGACTCTAATGAAAAACAGATTTTTTGTTGTTGTTTTTGTTTGTTTTTTGGATACAGACTCACTTTGTTCCCCTGGGTAGAGTACCGTGGCTTCACAGCTCATGGTAACCTCAAACTCTTGGGCCCAAGTGATTCTCTGCCTTAGCCTCTCACGTAGCTGGGACTACAGGTGCCGCCGCGCCCCCACCACCACCACCACCACCACCACCACAATGGCTATTTTTTTTGAGATGAAGTCTTGCTCTTCCTGAAGCTACTTTCAAACTCATGAGCTCAGGCAATCCACCCACCTTGGCCTCCCAGAGTCCTAGAATTCGTGAGCTACTACACCCAGCCTCAAAGGGTATTTTCTTAAAACTAACAGTCTCACGTTACATTGACTGTCAATCTGTTTTCCTATTCAGTTAACTGTGTTCAACCTATTCATGTTTGTGTGTGCATAATTTATAGCCTTCTTGGTCATTAATTGCTGCATCATTTTGCTCTTCTAATACTCAATGCACATTTATACTTAACTGACAATGGGATTTCAATGTTGACTAAAGCAAATAGAAAATTTTATTCTAATTTGGATTACCAATACTTGCCTATAATAGCTGTACATCACTTAACAATCTTCTTTTTTTTTTTAAAAAAAACAGTCTCCCTATGTCGCCCTCAGTAAAGAGCTGTGGTGTCACAGCTCACAACAACCTCAAACTCTTGGGCTTAAGTGATTCTCTTACCTCAGCCTCCCAAGTAGCTGGGACTACAGGCACCCATCTATTTTTTATTGCAGTTATCATTGTTTTAGCTGGCCCGGCCCAACCCAGTCCAGGTTCAATCCCACTAGCCTCGGTGTATGTGGTTGGTGCCATAACCAGTGTGCTGCAGGTGCCAAGCCACTTAACAATTTTGATACATGCTGGGAAATAGGTTATTGTGTGAACATTATGGAATATACTTAAACTTAGTTGCTATAGCTAGGCTATAAGATACAGCCTTTTTTTCCTAAGCTGTATAACATGTTACTGTACTAATACTGTAGGCAGTTGTAACACAGTGGTGTTTGTATATCTAATCATATATAAATATAGAAAAGATGTAAAAATAAAGTATTATAATCTTATATATGTGGTCTGTCATTGACAAAATGCTGTCCTTATGCAGCACATGACTTTCAAATGAGTATTTAGATATTAAAAGTAAATCTGAATTACATACCTTGACCATTCTGTTGACATTTTACCCTGATTTAACATAAACGTATGTAGCAGTTAACCGTGGTAAGTTCTGGAACACCACAACTGATCTAAAGTAGTCAGATTTATTAGACCAAAGTCCATCTTTGAGCTTTGCCCCTAGTTTTGATTTTCCATGAAAAGATAACAAAGCCCTAAGTTTAACCTCCTGTTTGTTTGTCTTGTACTGCTGTCTCCTATACCTTCTGTGCTTTAGTCTCAGTGACCTTTTTTGTTCTTGGCCTTTCCAGTAGTTATTTACTCTTTTTCTGAAACACTTTCTACTGATCTTTTAGATCGTGTCAATAAATCCTCCTCAGAGACTTATCTCTGTCTACCAGTCTAAGTGGGTAATCTCTTAACCATAGTTTGATTTTTACATGTTATCTGACTTTTTAGTTCCTTATTTTCTCTACCCACTAGGAAGTTTTGCAAATTATATATATATATATATATATATATATATTTTTTTTTTTTTTTTTTTTTTTTTTTTAATATTTATTTATTTTGTGTATGTGTGTGGTTTTTGGCCGGGGCTGAGTTTGAACCTGCCACTTCCGGCATATGGGACCGGTGCCCTTCCCCTTTGAGCCACAGGCGCCGCCTGCAAATTATATTGATCGCTGACATCTGCCTAGCACAATAAAGGAGTTCAATAAACTTACTTTTTTATTTTTAGAGACTGAGTCTCACTTTATCGCCCTGGGTCGAGTGTCGTGGCATCACAGCTCACAGCAACCTCCAACTCCTGGGCTTAGGCGATTCTCTGCTTCAGCCTCCAGAATAGCTGGGACTACAGGTGCCCGCCACAACACCTGGCTATTTTTTGTTACAGTTTGGCCGGGGCCAGGTTTGAACTCGCCACTCTCAGTATATGGGGCCTGCGTGCTATCAGTTGAGCCACAGGTGCCTCCCGTACATTTGTTTTAAATGATAAAACATCTTGAGGCTATTTGTCCATGACCACACTCATAAGAGCCAGGACTTTAAAAATTTAAGTCTTGTCTTAGTTTTCATTTTATCATTTGTTTTCTGTTGTAGATCTGAAGTGGCTAAGAGAAGGTTCTAAAACATAACCAGTGTCAATTAATCTAGTTAATAATGTAGATCGTGTTAAACCCTCTGTTGTAGTTGTAAAAATATATGTCACTATATAAATCATTTTGTCAGATCTGAACTCTGTTTGCTTTGATAACAAGTTTTTAAATATTCTTTTACCAGGGAACAAAGAATGGTCAGGAAAGTGGGGTTGAAATTGGAATTGACACCATTCAGTTCGGTGCTCCAGCATCAAATGTGAATGAAAATGAAGTTGTTCCTGTGCTTTTGGAAAAGGCTACTGACAAAATACCTGAACCCAAAGAACAGCGACAGAAGCAGCCACGGGCAGGACCTATCAAAGCCCAGAAGGTAAATGTAGTTCATATTCCTGACACTTAACAAAGTCATTGTGTCAGAAACTAAATTCAGTTTAGTTGACTGCTGGCATTAGAAAGAAAGATGTTTTTTTACTTCAGGGCCATGGTGTTTTATTATGAAATTAGAATAAAAACTTCAGAAACAGAATGGTCCTTTCTAATTTAATGAAAATTTTGTAATTTTTTTGTTTTCTGTGCACAAAAATAGATTTTTACACTGCATACCATATGAGTTGTATGTATCTCACAACATACTTACTGAGTTTGTTTTCTGAGAATTGAGTCTTTTGTCATTTCCCAAGGACTTGTGTCTGGAGAGGGTGGTCTTGGATGACGACCTTTGAATAATATACAGCATGCTGTCATATCTATTTTATTCAAAGAGCTACCAGGCCAACAATCAAGGAAAGTAAAAGTTATGGTAATCAGAGAACATAGCTCCTCATGAGTGGCGTGCTTGGGCGGGCCACCTAGAACAGGGCAGCAATAGGTGGGGGATATGTGCTGATTAACAGCAAAAATAATGAGCAGAGGTTTCACAGTTTCACCAAGCCCCATGCTTAAAACTAGTATGAATTAAATATAACTCACGTGGTAGTTAACATGTTAGTATCTTTGCTCATAAGGCATTTTTGTCATAAGTATTTTAATTTAGCTTCCAGATTTGAGTCCAGTGGAAAACAAAGAACACAAACCCGGTCCCATTGGAAAGGAACGGTCATTAAAAAATAGAAAAGTAAAAGATGCCCAACAGGTAGAGCCAGAAGGACAAGATAAGCCAAGCCCTGCCATAGTCAGAAGCACAGATAGTGTCACAACAAAGGAGACCAAATCCGTGACAGAAATGTCTACTGAAATAGGAACAATGATTTCAGTATCATCTGCAGAATATGGCACTAACACAAAGGTAAGCACAATGCAGTACCAGTTCAAGAGATGCAAACCATCGAAAGAATTGCAATGATGATAAACGTTCACTTTTACTTTTTCCCCGAAGCATATAATTCTATAAATACTGACTAATTTGGGTTATTAAGTCTACAGAGAAGATTTTATTTTGTTGAACACATAATCCAAAGAAAAATTCTTTATAGTAAATTATATGTGCTTTTGCAGAAATGTTTTCTGCTTTTAATTCTGGACTGTTTGAGTAGCTTAAAGTGAAAAATGTCTTCACAAAATTGGAATACTTTTCATTTGGTTTGTAGGCTTCTAAAGATAACTCTGTTTTATTTTTAGCATGTTCATATAGTTACAGTAGAGCCTTACATTGCCCTTGGTGAGATTCCAAAATCAGTAAATAAGGCAGACTTTTAGTAACTCCAGTATAGCCAGTTTTCTTTCATGGTTGGAACAGATCATTATTTACTTAATAAAACACTACAGGATATTGACTTACATTTAGGGGCCACAATGAATGAACCACATGTATCTTTAAAAATGCTCATTAAGGCAAAATATGCTGAATGACTGTGGGAAATGACCCTTGTAGGAACAGCAATTTCATGTTTCCCATCTCATGTTGACTCTGGAACATATTCTCGGTGAGAAGAAAGGTAGATGTAATCTTTAATCTTACTTGAATAATTTTATCTTTTTTAAAATTATTGCCAAACAACCGAGTTCATGTAAATAATATAGCTCATGTAATCCAACTTTGCCTTGTTTAAAAAGAAATTCATGGCTTGGCGCCTATAGCTCAGCAGCTAGAGCGCCAACCACATACACTGAGACTGGTGGGTTCAAATCCAGCCTGGGCCTGCCAAACAACAATGACAGCTATAACCAAAAAATAGCCCGGCATTGTGGCCGGTGCCTGTAGTCCCAGCTACCTGGGAGGCTGGGGCAAGAGAATCACTTAAGCCCAAGAGTTGGAGATTGCTGTGAGCTGTGACATCACAGCACTCTACCCAGGGGAACATAGTGAGACTCTTGTCTCAAAAAAGAAAGAAAAGAAATTCATGATAGTGGACGGCACCTGTGGCTCAAAGGAGTAGGGCGCCGGCCCCATATGCTGGAGGTGGTGGGTTCAAACCCAGCTCCAGCCAAAAACTGCAAAAGAAATTCATGATAGTAAATAAGGAGCATATTCTAAAATCTGATTATGACAGTTTAGATCTTGTTTGCCTATTTTATATTGTTTTATTCTGAAGATAACAATCAACAGTTGATTGTAAGCTGTGTAGTGAGTATGGGAAATACATAAAACATTCTTTTAATAACCAACAGAAATGAATACTTGGTACCACTGACAATCTCTTAGTACTATACAATGCATTTTTAACGATGTATAGGAATTCAGCAGTAGTTGAAATGTTGTTTGGATGGTGGATGCATTTGTATATTGTCCCACTGTTGATAAAATAAGGTTTGAGTGAGTTGGGTCACAAGGTCTCCTTTAGTTTTCTTCCAAGAACAACTGTACAACTATTAGGTTATCATTAAAAAGTGATCCATTAATTCAGTTTAAAACTTTTTTTTTTTCCGTTACTACACAGGAGTCTGTAACAGACTATACTACACCTTCTTCTTCTTTGCCTAACACTGTGGCTACTAATAATGCAAAGATGGAGGATACTTTGGTTAATAATGTAAGTAATTCATTTGAGATGTGGCAAGTCTGAATAGGACGTTGGCTATTGTTATCTAGTACTTTTATATTGTTCTTACTCATCAGGGAAAGAGCTGTTAGTAAACTTGTTTTTAGGAGCATTGTAGTATAATTAGCAAAAATAGTCAAAGCTGAATTTTTTTCTTCAGAAAGTCATCAGATTTCTATTTAAGATCAAATTTTTTTGATGCCGTAGGCTTGGTTTCGTAAGTACTAATCCTATTAACCTAGTTTTGGGAAGGTTTTTTCTTTGCTCTCATGTTTTACAAATGTGACATTTCATTTGGTTGCTGATTTTTTTCTTACGTGTAACTTTTTTTTATACATAATGCAATGAGTAAAATCTAACTCACTTCTCATTTAAGACAGTGAGAATTGGTTCAAGTGGCTAAGGCGCCAGCCACATACACCAGAGCTGGCAGGTTCAAATCTAGCTCAGGCCTGCCAAACAACAAAGACAACTACAACCAAAGAATAGCCAGGCATTGTGGTGGGCGTCTGTAGTCCCAGCTACTTGGGAGGCTGAAGCAGGAGAATTGCTTGAGCCCAGGAGTTAGAGGTTGCTATGAGCTGTGATGCAATGGCACTCTACCCAGGGCAACAGCTTGAGGCTCTATCAGAAGGAAAAAAAAAAAAAAAAAAAGTCAGCGAGAATTAGAACTATAAAGCAACTATAGTGTGACCAAAGGATCAGATGTTTCTTTTTGAGTTTTGAAGAACACACCCAACATTAACAACATTCTTGCTGTAATATACATGGAAAATGTACACGTATGTATGTCAAGAGATTCTTAAATGCTTTAATATCGGCTGATGTTGTGTTGTAAATTAGGCCCTAGTTTCTCAAAGCAACCATGCCATATTTCAGTGTGGTGTTAAAAATCAGTGCAGTTGGGCGGTGCCTGTGGTTCAGTGAGTAGGGTGCCAGCCCCATATACCGAGGGTGACGGGTTCAAACCCAGCAGACGCCTGTAGTCCCAGCTACTTGAAAGGCTGAGGCAAGAGAATCACCTAAGCCCAGGAGTTAGAGGTTGCTGTGAGCTGTGTGAAGCCCCGACACTCTCCCCAGGGTGACAAAGTGAGACTCTGTCTCTATTTAAAAAAAAAAAAAAAAAATAGTCAGTGCAGTCCGTCATTTTGCCTAGCTCTCTTACTGACAAACAATTGTAAGCCCCTTGATTTGGTGCCCGTTGCTCAGTGGTTAGGGCACTGGTCATATACACCAAGGCAGGCGGGTTTGAACCCATTGTTAAACAACAATGACAACTGCAACAATAAAAAAAAAAAAAAAAAAAACTACTTGAGTATTGTGGCAAGCGCCTATAGTCCTAGCTACTTGGGAGGCTAAGGCAAGAGAATCAATGAAGCCCAAGAGTTGGAGGTTACTGTGAGCTGTGATGCCATGACATTCTACTGAGGGCAACATAATGAGACTCTGTTGCAAAAAAAAAAATTGTAAATCCCAAAACGTCACAGAACTTGCCATGGTCACATAGTATAATTTAAAAGAACATTCTAGAAATTAACTTGTATGGTTCTTGCTTTGGAAGTCAGGTATGGTAGAAATACGGAATTTAGTGAGCTGCTCTCTAATTATAGCCCTTAAATAAGCAAAGGCTATTAGACTAAAATGTTGATCATTCTCTTTAAAAACATCCATTATAAGTAAATACTTAAAGGTCTCTCACAAACGATTTTAACTATCATTTTGAGTTTTAAAATCTTTATTTTTGTCTTACATTTTTTGGTCTGTGCTTCCTATTCTCTCTAGCCTTAAGTATATAGAAATTTAGAATGGTGAACTGTATTAGGGGGTCACTTAATCCAATTTTTATAGTCAAGCTGAAGGAATTCTGATATGTAGCTGAGGAAAAGGAATAGAAAGGAGTAAGTGATAGTTTTTCTTGATGATAAGAGCTCTCTAGGGCTCGGCACCCGTAGCTCAGTGGTTAGGGAACGTACCACATATACCAGGGCTGGTGGGTTCAAAACTGGTCCAGGCCTGCTAAAACAACAAGGACAACTACAACAAAAAAATAGCGGGGCATTGTGGGGGGCACCTGTAGTCCCAGCTGTCTGAGAGGCTGGGGCAAGAGAATCACTAAGCCCAGGAGTTAGAGGTTGCTGTGAGTTGTGACTCCACAGCACTCTCCTGAAGGCTACATAGTGAAACTCTGTCTCAAAAAAAAAAAAAAAAAAACAAAGCTCTCTAGGAGCTGATTAATGTAATTTATCCAGCTCCCTTCCCAGTCTCCACCTTTCTGAGAGTGGCTTAAATTTTTTTTTTTTTTTTTTTTTTTTTTTTTTTTTTTTTGGTGAGACAAAGTCTTGCTCTATTTATTGCTCCAGCTTGAGTATAATGGTATCATCATAGCTCACTGGAGCCTCAAACTCCTGGGCTTAAACAATCCTGCCTCAGCCTTCTCAGTGGTAAGGCTACACCCAGCTCACTGTTTTTAGTTTTTGTAGAGTCTGGGTCTCATCCTTGCTCAGGTTAGTCTCAAACTCCCAACCTCAAGCAGTTCTCCCACCTTGGCCTCCTAGATCACTAAGATTGTAAGAGTGAGCCATGAGGCCTAGCTGATTTGTTTTTTGTTTGGTTGGTTGTGGGTTGTTTTTTTGTTTTGTTTTTTAAACTTCCTGTAGAAAATGACGGATATCTTGGGAAGGAAAGTCTTTCTTTCCTTTAGTTTAAGTGCTAATGTCACTATGGTAGCTAGTCATTTTTCTGCTGCATATTAGAAGAATAAGAGTTGTCTTGGGCCACTCATTAAATACACAAACACTAATGGAAACTAATGAGCAAAAGAAAAGGTCCATACATACTTTATATGTCTAAGGTATTAACTTTTTCAAGAAAGCATATGATACTTTCTGCTAAGCTACCTTTTAACAATACAATTTATAAAATATGAACAGGGAGAAAATGCCATTATTGTTAGAATTCTTAAAAGCTATTGAAAATATCCAAATGAGCATTTTAATGACTTCTGTGTGATCTATAAGCCTAATGAATTTAGTGGCTTATATGTTAGTATCTGCTGGAGAGAAAAGACGAGTCTCATAGCAATGTACCCAGTATATATTTGAAAGCAGAAATATTAGTTTAGGTCAGTGAACATTACATAGGTCGTTACAAAAGTTTTTGATACACAAAAATCAAGAAACATAAACCCACATGGATGAAAATATGTGTCAACAACACCTGTAAGCCAAGCAATTAAAACTTAAGCCTGTGAATCAGAAAGGACACTATTTACTGTGCTGCTTTTTTTTTTTAGGTAGAATCTCACTATATCACCCTCAGTAGAGTGCTGTGGCAGTGTCACAGCTCACAGGAACTCAAACTCTTGAACTCGAGCGTTCCTCCCAAGTAGCTGGGACTATAGGGGCCCACCACAACGCCCAGCTATTTTTTGGTTGTAGTTGTCATTATTGTTTGGCAGACCTGGGCTGGATTCAAACCTGCCAGCTCTGGTATATGTGGCTGGCGCCTTACCCACCGAGCTACAAGTGCCACCCTTTTTTTTTCCCCTTGTATTTTTTTGTCAAGACAGAGTTCTGAGCCAGAGCCTGTGGCTCAGTGGGTAGGGCACTGGCCCCATATATTGAAGGTGGCAGGTTCAAACCTCGGCCCCAGCCAAACTGCAGCAAAATATTGCTGGGCCTTGTGGTGGACGCCTGTGGTCCCAGCTACTTGGGAGGCTGAGGCAAGAGAATTGCCTAAGCCTAGGAGTTAGAGGTTGCTGTGAGCTGTATGACACCACGGCACTCTACCAGGCGTGATAAAGTGAGACTCAAAAGAAAGAGTTCTACTCTAAGCCCCGAGCAGAGTGCAGTGGCATTACAGCTCACTGCAACCTCAGATTCGGGCTGTGGTCATCCTGTTGCTGCAGCCTCTGAAACCACTGGGATTACAGGTGCTTGCCTATAAAAACCAGCTGAGTTTTTCAATTTTTTTCATGAATTAGGGTCTCACTCTCACTCGCCTCAAACTCCTGAGTTCAAGCAATCCTCCTGCCTCAGCCTCCCACAGTGCTGAGCCATCATGTCCAGTGATTATTTACTATGTTTCTTAGAAGTGAAATAATAGACTATAACACAGTGTCAAAACGTTCATAGTGACCTGTAATTACAAATAGTTATCAGTTTGGAGTGATACCACATTGTTGCTTGTGCTAAGTGAGGTGGTGATTCTAAAGTGAATGTAGTGTGAAAAGCAAATGTCCAACATGGGAAAAATTTTAGAAGCATAGCTACTTTCAAGAATTCTAAAAATCTACATTAAATAGTTCATGGTATTAGAAATCTCCATTAGGTAGTTCATAGTATTCTCAGAGTGATAGTCCTAAAACTCCCAAGGATCTGAGTAATTTTATCTAAACAATTGAGTGAACCATTAAGGCAAACATGGTAGGGATACATAATAGAATCCCAAGATCCAGAGACTTGCAGGGAAAAAAATGATACAGGAAGTGAGTTTCTAGATCTCAAAATTTCCGTATTGCCATAATTATTTTATTATTGTATCAATTTGTTTTGTGTAATGAGGTAGAGCTATTAGTTTTCCTCCTGTCTTACCAAAATTATTATACTCTAGCTCGGGGGGGGGGGGGGGGGGTGGTTTGTTTTGGGTTGGGGGTTGGTTTTTGTGTTTTGTTGTGTTTGTGTTTTTTTGTTAGTGCAGATAATTAAATAATAAAAATCAGAGCAGAATTAAGGGAATTAGTAATAAAAAAAAACCACAAAGAATCAATG
>CAUYPK010061335.1:0-31297 GCA_963574355.1 Loris lydekkerianus
GATTTGGTGAGTGGCCCAAAATTATGATTTTAGGAAAAAAAAAAAAAAAAAAAAAAAAGAAAGAGAGAAGAGAGATGAATTTAATGCAGAATCAATATTGAGAATGTGTGGGACGATGTGTTAATAGATCAGACTCCTTTCCAAAGTAATCAGAGAGAAAAGAGAGAGAGAAAAGAGGAAGGATGAAAAACAGAGAGGAGAAAGTTTAATTGGTTGTGGAAGAAAGAGCAATTTTCCCAAACTCTTGCAACAAAATACCTGTGTCTAGGTATTCTTCCTGCAGGTGTTATAGACAGGAATTGCATATCTACCGAGCCATTGCTTCCTAGGGATGATTAATGGCCTTGAGCAAGAAATGTCTGCGTAACTAGAGGAATCCATTTTCATCTTGACTCCACCAGGGAGACACTCCTTCAGCAAAATGAAAATGACCAGAACCTTCTCCATCACCTAAGACAATAACAAGGAGACTCCACCACCTCCAGAAGGTGACACGAATGCAGAACAGTGCTCAGATGAGGAGATAGTGGAGGGACAAGTGTACAGGGAGAGCAGAACTTCTGCATTTTCCAGAGCATTCCACACACAAACAGGTCTGCAGACACAACTGACAAAGCCTCACCTTGGAGCACACATTACCCTGATACCCACAGAGCCATAGAAAAGTCTGAGGATAGCAATATGGGCTCATCTCGGCATAGATACGTAGCCTGGAACATTGAAAAGCATGGACTGTTAACAAGAAAATAGAGACATCCTAACAGAAATATTCCCTGAACCACTCAGGTAGCAGAGAAAAAACTGGAAAATGAGATCAAATTCCATTTATAGTAACTCATAGATTGTTGTCTATGTTAATGCTGGAGTTGAAAACTAGCTTTAATTGGAAACCCTCAAAATTATCAGGCAGACATAATGGACCAAAAAGAAGCACACTGAACATATAGTTAGGGTCGGAGGCCCCGTTGGTGCCCGCTGTGGCACCCCATCACCGCGAGAATAAAAACAGCTGGGATACAGATGGAAGTACATGCTTGCAAGAGGTGGACTTCCCATAGGTGCAGGGAAAGCCCCGAGGAACCTCTGCTGTGGCCTTTTATTGAAGCATTATACAACAGCTGTGGGGGGGCCCACGTACTAGGATCGTGTGCTTTTTGTTACTGTTGTTGGTTTTGGCAGGTAAAATAAAAGACTTTCTTAGTAGGTTGTAAGAGAGGTGAGGGTGTGCTACGTGCTCTTTCCCCAAAGGCTTGACTCCCACCCTGTTGCACCACAAATGTCCAAGGTTCGACACCTGCTTGCTAACGAGCAATCCATCTTATTAATGCTTGCAGTTGCTTGAGGGCTTGTCTCTGGGCTGCAAAACACCTCCAAGCTGGATGGGAGATTGTTATATGGGTTATAAAATATACATATATATAACCCATATAACACTCCCAGCACCTCCCTCAAGAACAGTGACTGCTCCTACAAGCCTGGTGCTCAGTCTCCTACAGGCCCAACTTGAGTAAACAGAAATACCTAGAAGACATTGCCTCAAGCTCCACTTCTCTCTCAGGGTGTAACCCATTACACAATCATCCCTCAAAGCGTTGGAAAGATAACAGATTAGCAAAGAATGAAGGAAAGAAATCACTCTTTCTGTGAATAGGGTACTGTGAATTGAAAAAGATGACAGAGTACAAGAGACCACAACATACCTTCATCCTCCATTGAATGGACTGGAATCAATAGCTGAAATGGAGGAGGTATTTAGGTTATAAACGAGTGGATAATCTTTTATAAGGAAGGCCTTAATTAACAGTGATTCTTAAATAAAATATTACAAATTTCACCTTCCTCATTATTTAACATCCCAGAATTCTTCAGGGAGGCACCAAGTGCAAGGAGCTAACCACAGAGTGAATAATTCATGCAGAATATAGAGTACTAGATAAAAAGGGAAGAGCAGTTGATTGGTTTTTTTCCCCAAGAAATTGTTAATGTTACATTACATTTTATTGAACCAGCCTCAAAAAATAACAGAGCCTGAACATTATTATTGTGGTTATTGCCTTTCCTTTCCAAGTGCCATATCATGTTCTCTCTTGAGTTGATATATTCTGATTACTTTTGCTTACTTTAGAGATTTCCTTTTTCTAGTAAAAAAAAAAAAAAAAAAAAATGCTTGACTAAAACCTCTCATATTCGAATTTCTTCAAGTTATAACCACTTGCTATCAAATATAAATAATCTCTTATCTCATTGGAATTAGTTTGTTCATTTCCAACTTAACACCCTCTATTTAAATGTGGAGCTATTCTTTAGTGCCCTTTCTCCCTAACTGCAAAGGACGAATGTGGCTTTCATTAGTCGCAGTTGTAACTACAGCCCCACATCACCCAAGGAGTTGAGACTGTGGCAGAATTAAGTGCGACTGGATGATTTTGTGGGTCCAGTTCACCTTGGATTAAGCTAAGGATCCGATTTCCAGGACCTCTAAACCAGCTGTCACGGAGCAGACAGGCCATTTAGCAAGAGGCACCCGCATGGGGCCTGATTTGGGCTATTTGCCTCTTTTCATTTCCAGAAAAGCTTCAGGAGCCGATACCCCTTCGTGCTCCCTATGGGGTTTCTCACTGTCAAAACCGTGTTGAATCTAATGATGCATCAGATGTTTCTGTTTGTTTGGGTTTTGTGGTTTATGGGTTGGGTGGAGGGGGGATTTTTCATTTATTTATTTATTGGTTCATTGTTGTTCAGAGAATACTAAGAGTTCTTTATACTCAGGTTTAAGCTGTTAGGCTTTTCTTCCCTAGCTTTGATCACAGTCTAATTCTGCAAAGAAGAAATGTACAAATTAGATTCAAATGCACATTTGGGAGCTGGAGAAACTGTGTTGGTTCAACAGGGGCCACTTGGGGTGGAGCTTTGGACACAAAAGAATCATGTCAGATCCAAGGTTCCCAAGCACTCCTTTCTCTCACAGCTCCTCATCTTCATCCACTTAAAATACTAAATTATAGGCCTGACATGGTGGCTGATGCCTGTAATCCTCACACTCTGGGAGGCTGAGGTGGGTAGATTTCCTGAGCTCAGGAGTTCAAGACCAGTCTGAGCAAGAGCCTGACCCTGTCTCTACTAAAAATAGAAAAAAACTAGACAGGTGTTAAGGCGAGTGCCTATAGTCCTAGCTACTCAGGAGGCTGAGGCCCAAGGATCTCTTGAACTCAAGAGTTTGAGGTTGCTGTGAGCTATGATGATACCATGGCACTCTACCCAGGGCTACAGAGTGAGACTCACTCTCAAAAAATATATTTATTAAATTATAGGTAACCAGTGTTGCAAGTGCCAAGATAAATGGAAAGATGGTACCACAGAAATAGAACATGGAACGAGTGTACCCTATTTCTGTGTCTTGAATAATAGCTAGACTTATGCCAAGAGGGGCCCTGAGGCAGTGCTTGAGCCTCCAAGGTCCATATCAGCAGGAAATCGGTTTATCTACTGGACCTCTTCCATACATCTAGAAATCCTGAGATGCTAAATAATCTAAGAAGGGGATGAAATAATTGTGAGTTTATCTAACAAAAGACATGAAAGATCTCTATAAAGGGAACTATGAAACTCTAAGAAAATAAATAGCTGAAAAGTTTAACAAATGGAAAAACTACCATGCTCATGGCTGGGAAGAATCAACATTGTTAAAATGTCCATACTACCCAAAGCAATATATAATTTTAATGCAATCCCTATTAAAGCCCCACCATCATACTTTAAAGATCTTGAAAAAATAATACTTAGTTTTATATGGAATAATAAAAAAAAAAAACCTCGAATAGCCAAGACATTACTTCCTCACTTTTTAAATGAGTTGCTGTGATTTTTCTTTTACAAAACCCAGCAAGATGTTGATTTTTAGTGTATGTACATTTGAAGAAGGCAAAGATTTTCACAAATTTTGCAGTTGATGTTTATGCCAATATTGGCAAGTTCCCCCTTTTCCTCTTAAGACAATGGCATCCTGCAATATTTAACAACTCCTGTTGTTTCAACATGGGAATTCCCCAAATGTCTGGTTGGAAATCTGGCTAGGTTTAAAACTTCTGATATTAAAAAATGAACTTTAAGAAGGAGTAAACGTGTATAATCAAGGCAGATGGAGAGAACTAATTCTGCAAAGGCCTTTTCATTCTAAAAATGGAACCAGTTTCTGAAATTGACTTTGAAGGAAATCAAAATATTTTACTCCAAAATACATTTCTTTGACATATTTTGAGATGGCTGTTCAGAGAGCCAGCAAACAGAAGTAACCCTGCACAGCTAGCTATCTTTCGTGAGAGAGATTCGATTATAGAAAATCTACCTGTAAGGTTTCCTTTATATAATAAGACCAGCTTTGTTAGTCAGGCCTCCTCTTCTCCCCCCATAGCTGTTTCACTAAGAGTCAAGTCCTCACTGTTTTTGCACTCTCAAGATGGTGCGTAAGTTTCTGAGCCCCACTGGAGGATGCGGGTAATCACTCTGTGGTTCTCCCCATGTGCACGTTAATACATTTGAATGCCTATCCCCCAATTAATCTGCCTTTTGTGAGCCAACTTTTCAGTGAAACTTGAGCAGGATAAGTTGTTCCTTTGTACCCTCCAGTTCTTACCAGAAATTCAAATGTTTTCTCTGCTTTTGGCATCAATATTAATAGTTTGTCTTCTGATTACATCTTTCATATATGTTGACAACCTCACCTTGGCTACCCTTATAACATAGGGTTCAACCTCAATGTGCCCCTTGCCTATATTAAGAAACTTCCTGTAAGATAATAGGCCCAATGAGCACAAAGGTGGGGTTGGTTTTGTCCATAGTGCCTGTCAGATCAGGCATATGCAATGAATATTTGTTGAAAAGAATTATTTCCAGAGTGGTATATTCTCAAATTTGTTTTATGGTATTTAATTTTAGAAAGTTACTTCCTGGGCTACTCATTTCTTACTCATTTCTACTCATTTCTCATTACTTACTCATTCAAATAAAAGGCTATTTATTTGATTTATCCTTTTAGTAGAGAATATGGATCTGTTCAAAGTCATCTATTTTCTCTTTATCCCCAGTTTATTATAATTAAAGGCCAAGCTAGGGACAAAAGCATCTTTTAAGATTGATGATATAATTTTTTCGCTTACATATATATGTGTGTGTGTGTATATATATATATATATATGTATATATATATATATATATATATACACATATATATACACATACATGTATATATATGTGTATATGTATATACACACACATATATATACATACATGTATATGTATATATGTATACATTGTAATACATATTCAGATTAATATGAGGGTACAAATGGTTAAGTTATATCATTGGCATTTCTAAGGTAAAGTTCAAGTTGTAGTTGAGCCTTTCATCCAGGAGGTGTGCCGTATACCCTCACATTGTGCACATTAATACTCTGTGTTGTGATGATATAGTGTTTTCAGTAGAAGAGAGAAGTTAAAGGGTGCATGCAAGGATTGAACTCATGATGACCAAGGAAACTTTAATGAAGTCAATTTCATAAAACATGGTATTTAGTACTCTGGCTTTTTCTCCTTTTATCATGGAGAAGGTCATTACCATAAAAAAATGTATATGCTACACAGAAAGTCCCATCACATTGTGCTGTGCTCTAGCACATTGCTGTACTGGTGGGGTTATGTTAATGAGAAGTACCAGAAAGCTCCTCCATGGTGATCAAAAAATAGCAGGTATTTTTTACACTTAACAAGAAGTCTAGAAGGGGAAAATCTGGCCTTGCCACAGTGGCTCAGGGGCATCATCTTATATCTTCTCTCCCTTTTTTGGTATGACGACTTTTGACCTCCTTCTGCTCCAGCCAGTCATCTCTATTTATTTTAATAACTAGGAGAAACCTTTTATGGATGTACCACCCAGGACACCTCCATGGGTCACTCCTACTCTAATCATAGGCTAACTGTTAGAACAGCAAGAAGGCTGGTTTAGAGCATCATGGTTTATTCCCTGTAGGTGTGAGGACCCTGTGAGATCAAAGGCTCCCTTTCACCAGAATAAATGTAGATTTTTGTTTGAAGAGAGAAATGGGAGTACAGAGGTTTGCACCTGGGTTATGCAGTTTATATTGTTTATCACATCTTGTCTTTTATTACCAACATCTACTGAAAAATTCACTATGTGTCAAGTGCTGCAAACTATACCTGAATTAAGGTAATACTCCCAGCAGCCTTGTAAGTTAGGTACTCTTATCTCCATTTTACAGAGGAGAAAACTGAACAATAATAGTTACAGTAATTTGCCCAAGATCTTACAGCTGCAAGGGCGCATAGCCTGGACTTGCACCCTAGCACTTCATCTCTTAAGCCCACCATTTTTCCATGTTGATTAATCTTATTCTCCATGCTACTTGTGGCTTTGTAAAATAGGTACAATAAAATAGGTGATTTTTGTTACTTGATTTTAGGAAGAGCGCTACTTATAACAGAGAAATTTACATCCTGCCAAACTGATTTTGATTTCTGAAGCATCTAATGGGGATTTTTAAAAGCTTCCTTTTTAAATGTGAAGCTTCCCTCCTAGACAGTTTCAGGTGTTAGAGAATCTCATGCATATCATATCTCTGTTGACTTAAATTGAATTCTGCAAATCTTTGTAGACTGCCCACTACATGACAGAAAACACAAAGTTGGAGTGAGGTGACAAACATGCAGGGATCCAGGCTTATAAACATGTCATGATAATTCTAATGAATATTATTATAAAGGAATGTACAATTACTTGTGAGCAGACAGAGTAGCCCAAGGCTAATTATGGGAATCTGGGAACACTATGTGGGGAAGGCGATTGAATTGAGCCTTGAAAGAAAAATATATATATAAAAAACACATTAGAATCCCTAAAAGTTATCAAGTGTCAAAGCAGAACTGGGAAGTTTAGAAGCTGTAAGAGATTTAGATAGATAGCTTCATAAAGCATAGGTATATTGAGTTCACAATTTAAACTTGATATAAATGGCAAGATCTACAACCGGTCTTTTGCTTTATAGGAGAATTACTCAGACATGAATTAATATCGGTATCAAAGCTAGGTACTGAAACAGAAGGTTTAAAATTCTAAGCTTTGAATGCAGAATGTACAACTTGACATTTTTCATTAAGATTTTGAAAGGAGCTTGAGATCTAATGCATTATAAACTTACATGAATGTAATGGACTCTAGAAAGATGTTATTGGATTTTGTGAGCACTGATGCCCTTATTTGATCATTAAAACCTAATGCAATAGATAGATGGCTAGATAGGTGATAAAGTAAATATAACTAAGTGTCATTTGCAGAATCTACATGATAGGCATGTAGAGGTTCCTTATCCAATTCTTTCAAAATATCTTTATGTTTGAAAAAACTTAACAATAAAATTGAGAAAGAAAAACAAAGCAATTTGTCTCCTCAGGAAGGCTCTGAGATACCAAGATACATGGTTTAACCACATAGCTCTTGCATCCAGCAATGCTAATTGTTTTTTTGTATTTAAGACTATAGGCCAAGGAATTTGGCTTAGGTTCCAACTGATCAAATGATCTAATCCCTTAGCCTTAATTATTGATTTACATAAAAGCATACACACAGAGATGGGCTATTAAGATCTGAGTTAAGTTTGTTGATGTCTTCAAGAGAAAGAAATGTCCTTATGCTTAGTGTAGCCCAATTCATAATTGCCAAGTTGTGGAAGCAGCCCAAATGCCCATCAACCCATGAATGAATTAACAAATTGTCGTATATGTATACCATGGAATAGAATGCAGCCATAAAAATGATGGAGATTTTACACCTTTTATATTTACCTGGATGGAGTTGGAACATATACATCTCAGTAAAGTATCCGGAGAATGGAGAAAAAGGTATCCAATGTACTCAATACTATTATGAAACTGATAGGTAATCACATGCACATTAATACGAATGATAAATCACAAATATAGTTCAGCAAGAAGGAGGGGAGAGGAGGGAGAGGGGAGGGGAAGAAGAGTGGAGGGAGGAGGGAGGGCATTTGGTGGCGTCTTGACTAATATGCACAATGCAAGGATACATTTCAAAACAACTAAGTAAATTATGAATGTTTACTACAAAAAAATAAGTGAGGTGATGATTATGTTTATCAGTTTGATTTAAGCATTCCACATTGTATATCAAATCATCCCATTGTACCTCAAATG
This sequence comes from Loris lydekkerianus, assembly GCA_963574355.1. NCBI lineage: Eukaryota > Metazoa > Chordata > Mammalia > Primates > Lorisidae > Loris > Loris lydekkerianus. The sequence continues at coordinate 8,227 of CAUYPK010061335.1, forward strand.
TATACAGTTATGATTTAATAAAAGAAAGAATTTCTGAAACCATCTAGTCATTCTTTTGGGTTGTGGAAAAAGATTACTATATTTATAGGAATTGTTGCAAGCCATTTATTGTAATCATAGAAGCCTGGTAAAAGAAAATTCGGTCTGTATTACTGCCACTTCAGAGGCACTAAATCAAATCTTCATACCTTATCTTTCAAGTTAAACATACAAATAAGTCCCCTTTTAATTTAATATACTGTACATTTCACTGAATATATCTTTTACAGATTTCATATATGAAGTAAACACAAAATAGTAAGATAAAATCATGACATTGAAATTTTATAAGCAAGTACATAAACATCCACGTGTATTCTAATGCATTCAAAAGGGTACATCTTCAACTGTAAGAAATATCCATATATAAAATGAGTAATCCAAGTAAAGATTAGTTGATTATTAATAAGCTACTCTTTGAACTTAAAGCAAAAGGTAGTCCTAATTTTTTGAAGATTTTCAAAAATATCTTTCTGATGGTTCCCACTAATGTTAAAAACAAAATAGGTAACAATAATTTATTTCAGAAAACTGCTAAACATTTTCCTGGTCACACCCAACCACATGTTCCTACAAATACACACATTTGCATGCACACATACACACATATGTATATAAAGTAAGGCTATACATATATATATATCTTCTGAGATATATATCTTCTCAGAATATATATATATATATATATATATATATATACATAGATAGATAGATAGATAGATAGATAGATAGATGAGATATATCTTCTCAGAATTCTTGAGGCTGGAAGTAGTCAAGAATCAAAAGGTTGGGTCTTGAGGAGGCCTCTTTTCATGGCTTATAGTTAGCAGCCTTCTTGTTGAGACCTCCTCATATGTCTTTCTCCTGTGAATGAACTGAAGGAAAGTTCTCTGGTGTCTCTTCCTCTTCTTGCAAGTCTTACTATGTTGGGACCTCATGCATGTGACCTTATTACATCTTGAAGGCTCTAAATATAACCACACTGAGGGCAAATATTTTAATGTATGGATTGTCAGGGGATACAATTCTCTCCATGACATGTATATGCATACATCTGCACATGAACATACCTATAACATCCCCATACACACTACACACCAGAAAAATAATCGAAGAACACTTAATAGGTGTTTATTGCATTGTGCACAGGGTTATCAGATCTACCAAGAAATAATGTAAAATTCCACTGAAAGTATAAAGTTATATGAACTAATATTGCACAAGAAACACTAAAAGACTGCTGAAATTCAAATATAACTTGGCATCCTGCATATTTCTGGCTGCCCATTCTTAGATTGCGAATGTTTTGTTGTTAGTATTGGAAGGGGTGTCTTTTTACCTTTGTGTTTAGGGACAAGTGCAATTTTTGATACCACTCACCCCTTCTAGATCACGTGGCCTGACCAATTCTGGTTGAGACTGTTACTGAGTGTATTGCATTATATTCCTACCTCATGTTTAACATCTTCAGCATCAAATGATATTGTTGGTGTGGCACCAGATGAGTCGATGGGTGACAGGAGGTGAGTGCCAGGCAAAAGAACATACAGGTTCTGCTTTTAATATGTAAAACTTTACAGAATGATCTTGACAACAACACAGGTTTAGTGAAGGCTGTAGGTAGATACTGCAGTGGCAGCTGACGTCTTTGCATTGTTGATTTTCATTGGTTGTATAGACTTGAATTGTCTACTTTCTCCAGAAAAGATATGGTAAGATCCTAATCCCTCATGCCTCAGAATATGGCCTTATCTGAAAATAGGGCCTTTGCAGATTTGATAAGTTACCCTGTGATAGGTCATACTGGAAGAGGGTGGGGCCCCTAATTTAATGTGACTAGGGTCCTCATGAGATTTCAGCCATGAGAAGTCAGAGGCAGCAGGGAGAATACCATATGATGATAAGACAAAGGTTGGAGTCAGGAAGCTGCAACTCGAGAAACACCAAAGGTTGCAGAAAAACAGCAGAAACCAGGGAGAGGCAAAGAAGGGTTCCTTTTCCTTCAAGAGAACATAGCCATGCCAACACCTTGATTTTCCAGAACTGCAAGACAACATATTCCTTTTAAGTTACCCAGATTGTGGCACTTCATCATGGCAGCCATAGGAAAGTAATACAGACTATTACAATCCATTATTATTATTATTATTATTGAAAGGACAATGAAAGAGAGCCACCAAGGGATGAGCAAGGTTTGAGGCATATTTTGGGACCTACTTAAAGTCCTATAACAGTGGTTCTCAACCTTCCTAATGCTGTGATGTATTTTCATTGTTACAAAAGGGTCACGACCCACAGGTTGAGAAGTGCTGTGACCTAAAATAATATCACTACTTGGGCAGAAAAGTGTAATCCTATAAAAAACAAGACACTTATAGTTCAAACCTTCTTTAAAAAAGGTTTAGAGAAGGGAAAAATTTTCATTTCCGTGATGGCACATCTATTTCATTTTACTACAACAATTCCAATGAGAAGTGCAAAAGGATTTTTATCGTCATATCAGATTTACGTGGTAAAATTTAATGTACTTCTTGTCAGTTTTAAACACTGGAAATATCAATAAAATGTCAAATTATATTTGACTTCCAACTCAAGTGGTTATAAAAACTCAATACAAATTTACAATCATTCAGTTTTCCCCTTTTCCCACAATAAAACCCCGTTTTATTCTTTATGGGAAGCTAAACTTATTTTGCTCAAAGCTGGTAATTTATTAGGGCTTACATCAGATCTGAAGTGTGTTTCTCTTAGAAATCAATGGGGGCCTGGAACTAGAAGCAAACTTTTTAATTATGGCTTTGACATAATGTAATTGTGGGTTTTAATGCTTTGTACGTCTGCTTAAAGGATTTTATAAGTTTGTTCAAAGTTCTAGAAGCAATAAAAGTTAATTTTTGGACACAGCTAGTAAAAGGATACCAGTGTTCCTAATTTACGTGTATGGTATAATATATCTTAATGCATCTTGTGATCTGTCTTGCACAAGAGACATTTTGCCCAGAGTGTTAACGGGAAGTGCATCAAAGGAACTTTGTTGGCCTTCTGTTCAAATACCCTCTTATTTCTTTCTCTTTTCTGGATTCCTGGTATTGAAACAATTTATTTTTTCTTGGATGAAAAAACTCAGTAGCACACAGCTCATGTTGCTTACTGCTATTTTTAAGGATTTGTGGCTAACTCTGTCACAGATTTGGGTTTGCAAGCAATAATTATTTCTGTAATTAAGAATTTATTACTTTCAAGGGGGAAGAGTTGAATGGGCCATAGTCACCATTGAAAGTGAAGGGTAGAAGAAGATTCTATTTCTGTCATTACCAGGTATTTACCCAGGAAAAAAGGATTCATTTTATCATAATGACATTTACACTCAAATGTTTATAGCAGCTCAATCCACAATTGCAAAGATGTGGAAACAACCCAAGCTCCCACCAGCCCATGGATGGATAAACTGTGCTATGTGTATACCATGGAAATCTATTCAGCCATAAAGATAGAGACATGATTGTTTTTATATTTACCTGAGTGGGTTTAGAGCACATTTTCCTAAGTAAAGTATCACAAGAATGGAGAAAGAAGTATACAGTGTACTCAATACTAATGTAAAAATAGTAGATTAATAACTACACACTGACTCAAGGGAAAAACACATTTAAATTCAAGAAGGGGGAGAGGAAAGGGGAGGAGGGTGTGGTAAGCTCCTACCTACTGGGCATATTTTAGGGATATATGACACACCTCCTGAGTGAAGGGCTCAACTATAGTTGGATTTTATCTATCAAAGGCAAACAATGTAACCTAATGGTATATATGCATGTATTAATCTGAACTAAACAGATAAATTTGATTAAAAAAATAAATTGTTGCCAAGAACATTGAAAAAAAGAGTAGCAGAAGAAAACTCAACAGGAGGAGAGAGAATGCTGGAAAGAGCACATAAGGAGAGACCTGGGGGAGCTTCTTTTCTGCCACATTTTTCTCAGACTTCAAAATAAAGCATTTCTATACTATTTCAGGATTCTAAAATCTCTAGATCATAACTTAGTCAGATAGGATAAACATTAGAAAATAAAGCTTGAATCTGTTCATTTCTCATGCTTTTTCCTTTTTAACCTATCTGTGTTTGTTTTATTTCAATTTTATAATTACAGGGCATCATTCACCTCCCCCTTCAGGGTGGGGAGGCTGAAACCTTATGACACGTGTAGTTTTCCTTAAGTGCAGCCTTTTGAGTGCATCCAAATTTTACAGAATGAATCCTTTTATTAAAAGGGGGGTAGCAGAGGAAGAAGAAGCTGTTCTTGCCTCCCGAGGTGCTTAAAAAAGAGCGATCTCGAAATCAGAACACCACAGATTCCCCACCCTACCGGGGTTCTGATGTTTATTTTATTCTAACGTTCCCCCTTCTACAATTGGTTCTTAGATCTACAGTTCATAAAAATGCACTTTGTATATAACTTACGTTAGTCTATCTAAAATGTAAATATAAAATGCTATAAAGTTTATAAATTATTCTAGTTTTCAGGTTTGGTTGGCATTAACTATTTGACCCCTTACAAACTTGTATGTTTTTAGCTGTCTCTCTTGCCTGCATCATCACTGAGATCTCAGTGATGGCTTTATGTCTTCTCTGCTCCTCCCAGACACCTACGGCCTTCCTTCCACTTTCCTCTGTCAGTCAATGACTTGGCTTCTCTCTTCAAGAAGAAAAGAGAAACAATTAGATGATATTTTTTTCCCTGTGCCTAGAAATTATACCCATTTTTTGAAAGATGAAGAAGACAGTGCCTTATGATTATAATTTTTCATTATTTTAACCACTTTCTTTCTGATGATTCATCAGTACTCATATGTTTGTATCTAACACATAAAATTTTTTGTATGTGGCAGGCAGAATAATACCTCCCCTTTAACTTGCCACCTCCTACTCTCTGGAAACTGAATATTTATAACTGGGTACGTGACAAGGAGGAACTGAGGTTACAGGTGTAATTAAAGTTGCTAATAAGCTCATATTAAAGTAGAGAGGTTATCCTGCTTCATCAAGGTGGGCCAAATGAGCCATGAGGGTTCTGAAAAGTGGACAAGGAAGACAGAAGGGAGGTCAGGGTGATGAACTGGGAGAAGGAATCAAGTTGAGTTTGTAGGTCTTGAAGATGGAGGAAAGGAATTATGAGCTAAGAGATTCAGGCAGCCTCCAGTAGCTGCAGAAGGCAAGGGGAAAGTCCCATTCAGAGCCTGCACAGAGGATGCAGTCCCGAGTACATCTGATTCTAGACTAGTCAGATAATAAATTTGTGTTTAAGCTTTCAGTTACTAGTGAGTTTAAATTTGTTGAAGCAGCAAACTGAAAACTATTCAATCGTCACACCACAAACTAAACTAAATAAAACAAGCTGAATACCAATAAAGCCAAAGGGAACCTTCCTGGCCCCACACATTGTGTTCTCCTTCTGTCTCCAGTCTCTCTTTCCATCATCTCTCCCTCAAGCTCAGTCTCTACTGCTCTCCTTTCGCAGCAAAATTAGCTAAAGCAACCATCTGAGCATGCACATCTGTTGGGGTTCCACCCTGGGTGCAGGTGTCCTAAGACCTATGGAAACTGATGGTGACTGACTGGAGAAATATAGAGTTAGAAATAACAGTAAAGAAAGAGACATGAGACACAGAATAGAATTAATATGGACTCAGGGGTCCATTACCTATTTGTGGAATTCTGGCAATGGCACTGAGTGTTTGCTCTGGTCTGCTTTTATTGGCGTCTATTTGCCCAGAGGGTAAGATGAGGGAGGGAAAAAAGATGCCAGCAGTTTCTGAGTTAGCATATCAACACCCCTTGTTATTAGTTAAATGTTTGACTGGCCTTGAGAAATCTGAAATCTAAGCCTTGTAATGGGAGAGCCTCCTGCTTCAGCTCACACACACAGATTTCCAGGGAGGTGTTAAACTTTGCTAGTTCCCTGTGGAGCAAAACTCCAGCAGTGTTAATCTACTCTGAGGAATCAGTGGGAGGGAGGAATTTTTCGGGATCTTCCTCTGTGATAAGGGATATATTCTTCTGCCCATATCTCAAGGCATGAGCTACTCTCTTGATCTCTGCCCCAGGCCAGTGCAAATCTCCACATTGGGTATCTGCTTTGCCTGTTTACTAAACAGGAAATGACCCAGTTAATGTATCTTTCTAGGTCTTTTCCATAGCCTCTTCTATGGCCATTTTTCCTCACAGTGCTCACAGACCCAGCAGGGGTGTTTGTAAGCTGTATCCCCAACAGGCTAGAATTTTCGAAAGTCAGGATGCTTGCTAGCAATGGCTAGCTTAAATGTACACTAGCTAACTTTTCTTTTTCAGACTCACTCAGCTTTTTAATTTTCTTCTTTTTCTGGAGATGCTTTCCCTTGCCAAGAATGGGGTCTTCGAGCCTGAAGACCCCATTCTCCCAGCACGCATCCTTTTTCCTCGTTGACTTTCTCCTTTTTACTGTAAATCCAGCTTCTGTGCTCCCCCTCACACCAGTTCTCCCAGGGCTAAGATCACCAGGGGTGTCCAACTTAACAAATGCAGGACATTGGTTTGTTTGTTTTCATTTCTTATCATCATTGAATACACTGGCCTATTCCCTTACTGAAATGGCATTGAACCTGAGCTTCCACAAAGCCAAATGCTCATGTTGTTCACACTCCTTTTGGACATGTTTGGCATCTTTTTCTAGCTTTCCTCAGTCCAATTAATGCTTTCTCATGGGACATCTCTGTGCTCAAATGTGAGCCTTATCCAGGGTCTAATCATAAAAGCAGACAGCACAATAGAAACGTGGGACAAATAAAGCTTAATGCATTGATTTGGTTCCACAGGTGAGGAAAGAACAGAGGATCAAAACAGGAGACAGAAAGACAACCCAGAAATTTACAGCAAGAAGCAGCAGTCTTCCAAGACCCTGACAGATGTAATCCATTGCCCACCATCTGTCTTCCTTGCATAGCATAAGACACATAGAGATAAATAGTCAAAAGCAAAGCTTATGCCCCCTCTCCCCTAGATTTTCACCCACGGCCCCCCTTCTTGGTAAATGGAACCACCAATTGCTTAGACTAGACTCTTGGGTGCCATCCTTAGTACTTTTCTTGACCTTAGAAGCCCAACCACATCCAATAAATTACTCTTTGTATTTCTCTTGCGAATAACTTCTAAATTTGACAAATTTTCTCAGTCTTTGCTGTTATAACCCTGGTTCAAACCACAATTATTTCTCACTGTGCCATGAAATAATTTTTAATTTTTCATCAAAGAACTACTTATAAAGTGCAAATATGAAGATATACACTCTGTTGGAATATGCACCTCAATCACAAATATTTATATTTAGGATACAAAAAAGGGAAAGTGCTTAGCAAGACCTAAAAGCCTTGCATGACCTGGCCACTCTTTATTTGCCTTTCAGATTTACCATTCATGTTTTCCCAGAGCAACATGACCATGACTTTCCCAGCAGGATGTTTTTCTCCTCTGTCTTGTCCTCATTTATTGTTCTCTGTATTGTTGCTCTTGACTTCCCTGAACCTCACTCTTCCTGTCCTAGGAGGGAAAGTTGTGCTTATCTGATTGGTGAACTTGGGAGAAGGACCTGGGCATGTGAGGCTCAACAGCTCTTTTCCCTCTGTCTTTATGAGATTTATCTTCCTGCAGAAGCCACACATCTGCTCTGAAACACTGAGTTAGAAACATAGTTTTTTATTAGAACATTTGTGATTTTTAAAAATTCCATATCTTTCTGATTCCTCTGTCTCTTAGTTACACTTAAGTGCAGGCGTAGAAGAGAGAGGTTTTCATTCCAGGAGCTCTTTAAATGTGCAGCACCTCTGTACAAGCTTTCAAAGCCAAAGATAATACCCTCCCACAATGGCATTTGTTACAATGTTCCATTATGTATGTAACATCTGTGAATTATCTCTTTGAGCCCCAAAAAAGCTGCATTCTGTGAAGGAGAGGCTGTGATTTTTTTTTCACTGCTATATCTCTAGTGCCTAGCATGGAATGAGCATCAAAAAATGATTGTTGATAGAATACATGGGAAAAGGAGTCTCTTTATGCAGGAAAGACCAGGGAGACCTCAAGAGAGCAGCTGCTTCAGACAGTGCCCAAAAGAAACCTTGATGCTCTGACATATGTCATAAAATTGATGTCCTATTTTATAACAGATTAAAAAAATAGGAATGCATGATTAAAATAATATATAATTATACATTATTTATAATGTGGCAGCAAACAACCTAAAGGTATGAGAAATGGAGAACACAGATGACCAGGGAAGTCTAAGCATGCAGTGTCCCAGTTAGAGCATGAGATCTCTCATCTTTACTTGGAGTTTTCCCACAATACATTTCAGTACTTGATTTACCGTTCATGGTGTTTGGAGGATGTATCCAATCAATGAACACATTTAGGTGCATCCAACATGTAATAAGTGCTTCAGGTGCTATCAGAGGTGTTAAGTCACAGTCCAAATTCCAGAGTCCTCATGGGAGTTTCCAGTGCTAGCAAACAGCTAATAGCAGGCAGTATGTTTTAAATGATCTAAACTTTGTTGTTGTAAATGTTTATTTCTTTTATAAATTACTCTTGCTGGGCTCTCCTAGGTTCTCTTAGCACCTGTTCTTAAGGCTCAGTTTGGTCTTTTTGCCAGCTGAAACTCTTGGACAGCACACGAGAGAAATGCCCTCACCCCCCCTAGGATGCTAGTAATACCATTTGAACTTATTCAAATTCTCAGGAGGGATTCTTCTTAGGAAAGTGTTAGGTCAAATGCTCCTACTATACTCCAAGACCGGACTCAAGTCACATCTCTGCTATTGATTGCTGTTCGACCTTGATCCTCTCCAAATTTCAAAGTCTCTCTGTTTAAGCAACTGTAAAATGGAGGCAATAATAATGATATTGGAGTATGACTTTCAAAAAAATTTTTTTTATTTTTAGAATACCTTTTGATTTGCAGAAAATTGCAAAGATAGTACAGCATTCTCATCTACCTTAAAGTCACTTCCCTGATTATTAACATCTGTGGTATAGTCTTAAAATTAATGAACCATTAATATTGTAACATATAACCATTATTATACAGTAATATAAATTATTGTTATACATTATATATACATTATTATTAACTAAAATCTTTATTTTATTCAGAATTTCTTGGTTTTTACCTACTATTCCCCTATTTTATTCAATTACAGGATTTTTATCCAGTGTACAACATTACATTTAGTTATCAAGTGTTCTTAGCTAATTGTGGCTGTGACATGTTCAGAAGTTTTTATCTCTTTGTTCTAAGGATAGGGGTAGAACTGGCTCTGTCAGTTGTCTTCTCATTTTCTTTTCTTTCCTTCCTTTTAAAAGAAAGGTAACAGCAGTATGCTCAACCCGAGCCCTCATTTCCTTTAGACTCTCTTGCAGCTAGGAGTTTCCATATAGCTTCCCTCTAGACAGCGATATATAAAGATTCTGGGAGGGGCTTCCCAAAAGCTTTCCCAAATATGAGCTGAAATGTTCCTTTTTCCTTTTTCATTATTCCACTAATCTTGCCCAGAGGGAAGATGCAGCAAATATCTTTTTAAAAATTATTATGATATATTCTGTTTATTTAAATTGTTAAAATGAACTTTGCAATTTATTCATGCATACATATTTGTTCATATTACCCTATGTCTTTAGTAACAGCTTTATTGAGCTGTGATTTACTTACCATACAGCTGAGCTTTTTAAAGTGTAAAATCCAGAGCTTTTTAGTATGTTCACAGAGTTGTACAACCATCACCACAATCATTCTGAGAACATTTCATCACCCCCAAAATAACCACGTACTCAACATCAGTCATTCCTCATTTCCTCAACTCCCCCCAACCACCACCCTGGGGAATGACTAATTTACTTTCCAACTCTATAGATTTGTCTACTCTGGAGATTTCCTATAAATTGAGTCATAAAATATGTGGCCTTTGTGTCTAGTTTATTTCTCTTAATATGTCTTTCGTATTTATCTATGTTGTAGCATGTGTCAATACTTCATTCTTTTTATCTTAATAATATTCCATTGTGTGAATAGACCACACTTTATTTATTCACTTATCAATTAGTGGCATTGGTTTGTTTCCATATTTTGGCTGTTATAAATAATGCTGCTATAAACATTTGTGAACAAGTTTTGGTGAAGGCACTTTTTTTCTTTTCTTTTTTTTTTTTTTTTTTTTTTTTTTTTTTTTTTTTTTTTTTTGCTTTTGGGTAAACACCTTTGAGTGGAAGCAGCAAATAACTTGAAAGCATGAGGATGGAGGCTTTTTATTGAGGATGGCAGAGCAATAAACACAAAAGGTACGGTGCTCATGATATATTGGAGGTCCGACTGCTTGCCTGGACTTGCTACCTCTCCATTACTTACTATATGAGAAAAAAAAAAATAATAATCTACTTTCTTGCCTAAGGAGCATCTGAAAAAATTTCTAGTATATACTATTAAAGAAGATCCTTATTGATACCAAGAGTAAATAGGACTTTGTAAGTAGACCTCTCATTTGATCCTCTCCACAATCCCAATTACAAGGTATCTGTCTAGAAGAAAAAAATCATTTTACCATAAGGACATTTGCACTCAAATGTTTATAGCAGCTCAATTGACTATTGCCAAGATGGGGAAACAACTCAGTGCCCATCAGCCCATAAATAGATTAATAAACTGTGGTATAGGTATACCATGGAAGATGATTCAATCCATAAAGATGGAGACTTTGCATATTTTGCATCTATATGGTTGGATTTGGAGAACATTCTCCTATAAAGTATCTCAAGAATGGAAACTGAAGCATCCCATGTACTCAGTACTAATATAATACTAGTAGATCAGCAACCACAGGCCCATATGAGACAAAATCACAATTAGATTTGAGAATGGGGGAGAAGAGGGAGGGTTAGGTAAGTTACCACCTATTGGGTACAATCCAGGGATATACAGCACACTGCCTGGGTGGAAGATTCAACTACAACCCAGACTTTAGACTTTACCTTATAAATGCAAATAATGTAAACTAATTGTATGTACCTTCATTTAAGCCCCCCTAAAACAATAGGACTTTGTCCAGCACAGGGCCAGGCATAGTTAAGTTTCAACTTCACACCAAGGAAGTTTGCTGTGGCTCTTTCAGCTCACACTCAAGTGCTGTTTGTACCGTTTCCTTTTGTGTGCTACTTCTATGTCCGTGGCTTACCTATAAACGACTTGAGGATAAAATACCATTTATAGTGCCATTCTGCTGTACCGTTGTAGTGCCTAGCTGAGTGCTGGACCATTGTAGCCCTCAGGAAATACTTGGGTTTAATTCTATTATGAGCAAAAATCTGGTATTTTCTTTGTGAAGATCCCTATTATCTGAAAGTGACATTCATCCGCTCTTGTAAAAGGACAAATGCCCTGTAGGGCCAAAGCAATAAATCTCTGATAGCAGTTTCAAAACTCTGGCCTCTTTCCTACTGAAAATGAAACCCAATTGATATGACATATATGCCTGATTACTACACCTGATTCAATCAACTATTCCCTTGTTTTATCAAAATTAACAAAGATTAATTTGCAATATAAATAACAATGATAACAACAAAGATAACAAATACCATTTCTTGAACACTTAGTATTTTAACACATATTAAGAATAAAGCAATAAGAAATGTAGTGCAGGGGAGCAGCACCGGTCTTGAAGCCCAGAGCAGGAAATCAGGCCTGTACTTGAACAAACAAACCAGTTCAGAAAACCGAGCTCCAAACCCAGTTATGTTCCTCACTACAGCCTGGGGCAGCACGTGACTCTTCCAAGTCTCACTTCCTTCTCTTGAAATGAGGATAGTAGTACCTGGTACACAGGACTGTCGTGGAGATGAATGACGCTAACACAGAGGAAGCACCAGGGTTTACTGACACAGAGCAGCCTTCCCTCCAGCCTTGGCCCATTTCTCCACCCAAGTAAGATGGAGCTTGATGTGACACCAGGCCTGGTGTCTCAGGGTGACTGTCCTCAAAGGACAGAGACAGATTTCCTGTAGTCAACCCCTCTCCCTGTCCTTCACTCACTCAGTTCCCTCCCTCTAACTCAGTGACAGGATCTTAGGTGTGCCGCAAACATTTTTAAAGATTAATTAAATGCAAAGTTCCAAGCACAGTAAGTCTACTCCTTTTCTTACTTTTCTTTGATCAACATAATTTAAGTATGCTGCGGAAGTTTAACTATAAGTTCAAGTGTGGTGTGAAATAAAAAAGGTTGAAAAACACAAAAACAAAAAAACAAACAAAAAAAAAGAAATGTAGTGCAATATTTGACATATTGGAAAGATAAATAAGTAAAGAGAAGTTTTATGGGGGAGTGGAGCTGTCCTACATTTTGATTGTCGTTGTGTTTGTATGCACTTGTTGAAATTCATTGTTTAACTAAAATGGGTAAATTTTAATCTGTGTTAACCTATAACCTTAATAAATCCAACCTTGCTCACCGGAAGAAAAGGAAAATGAAACAGAAATGCTCAATTTGTACTAAGAAGTAGCTTATAAATTAGGGGACAAAAAATAACAAAATAAACATTTTAGAATTTTATTTCACATTAGAAATCAAAACAAATTAAGATATTTTAACTTAATTTAGTAGGCCATAAAGGTGATTTAAAAAACACTGGAGAGAAAAATGTTGGGATTTAATATGTGCCTTAAAAGTAATTATTGTTTTATGGAACGTATTACAATTTCACATATATGTATATGTAAATAAGAGATATAGAGAATTGGGTTGTATGTATGTAGACTGTGGTATAAATGTTAAGTCATTAAACCTCCCATTTTCCCCAGGACTGACCTGATTTTAGCGCTCAAAGTCTTACTGGGTCACCTCTCATTCCAAGCAAAACCAAGATGGTCATTCTTATATTTTTACTGGGAGTTACAACTTTAAAAAGAAATGTGAAAAACACTGATTGAGAAGTTATCACAATCTTTTTGGGTTTTGCATTAGGAAAAGTAAGAATATAAACTGACAGAATTGCTTTTGTAGAGATTTGTATTTCTGTAGCTCATGCTTATCAATTTATACTCTAAGCATATCTATGTTCATTCTCTCCACACGACAGCTTGAAAGTGGGGGCCTGGTCATAATTCTTGAATTCCTTTGATTTAGCACACAATAAATATTCTATATACACCCTCTTTGTATACAGAGATTTGTCAATATAACTAAGGTTTAAATACCTCATGGGAATTTGTTATATTTTTGTTGACTATTGAATTATGACTTCATAAACTGTCAATTACATAGTATGTAATGAAACTAGGAAGAAAGAGAAAAGCCAGATTATGCACTGGCATGAAGGCAAAATAAAGATTTCAGATTTTATCCTAAATATATTAGGGGAAAAATAATTTCAAGTGGGAATAGGATCAAATTCACATTTTTCTGGGCTTCTCCATTGTCTTTATTTCACTGTTTTGACCACATGCTCACTACCAACAAGGAGTGGTACCCTCACTCCCTAAATGAATATTGACTCCTAATGAGCAAGAGTGTCTTATTGGCCCCAGAGCTCTGTGGTTGGGACCATTGCTGTACTTCAGCCTCCTCATCTGGGACCTGGGAATAATAATGGTATCCACATTTTAGGACTACTAGGAGGGCTAAACAAGGTAATAAGTCCTAGTGCCTGGAACATAGTAGGAGCTATGTAATTGCTTCTTAAATACACAATCTACCATGAGGATTGAGTGGTAAATACCTTTCCAAGTGGGATTCAGGTGCATCTGTGTGAAACAGAAACTGCTGAATCAAATATGTGAATCAAGGGAAGGGGGAAAGGGAGGGGAGGGAGAGGGAGGATGGGCAGAGGAAGGGTGATTGGTGGGATTACACCTGCAGTGCATCTTACAAGGGTACATGTGAAACTTAGTAAATATAGAATGTAAATGTCTTAACACAATAACTAAGAAAATGCCAGGAAGGCTATGTTAACCAGTGTGATGAAAATGTGTCGAATGGCCTATAAAACCAGTGTATGGTGCCCCATGATCGCATTAATGTACACAGCTATGATTTAATAAAAAAAAATGAATTATTACTATAGATTACCAGCACATTTGTGTCTTTTGGGGTGGTGGAAGGATCTATATATCCATTAGTTTCTATTGCTGCATAACAAATTTAGCAGTCTAACAAGATAAATTTATTATCCCACATTTTCCATGAGGTCAGCAGGCTTAAAGACAACACAGCCAAATTCTTTGCTTGGTTCTCTCATAAGGCTGAAATCAAGAGGTCACCTGGAGCTGTCATCTCATCAGAGGCATAAGGTTCTGTCAAGCTCACTAGCTGTTGGCAGAACTTTATTCTTATAGTAGTAGGAACTAAAGCCTTCATGGTAACCTTCAAATTGAGCAGGAGAGTTTTTCTCATGTTTCACACCTCTCCCTTTTAAGGGACCCACTGCCTTTTAAGGATTCACGTGTTTAGTTCAGGCCCACTAAGGATGATCACATCTGATTAATTGAAAATCAATTAATTTGGGACCTTAATATTTGCAAACATCACATTACCTTTGTCTTACGGTGTAACCATTACGAGAGTGAAAGCCATCATCTTCACTGTCCTACCCACCCTCCAAAGGCAGGCGTTATGCAAGGCATATGTGCCAGGGGACAAGGATCTTTGGGGTCATCTTAGAATTCTCCCTGTACAGGACACCCTTTAGTACTTGCAAAGCCTCACTGCTGGATGCACAAAGATCCCTAAGGATGCAATATGAAGGATTTACTTGAAGGGGAGAGTGGGTCAAGTAAGGTGAGGGGGAAATAAATAAGGAAAGTGGAAACAATAGTTGGAAAGACAATGCCATGTGAGAGCTGGCAGTGGCAATGTGGGCCAAGAAAAGGATATCATTTCTGGGTATATTTTTGTAGAAAAAGTAGGTAACCCTTGGTGATGGGTAGGATGTAGGAAGGTGAGTGAGAGAAAGAACAAAGGATATTGTCACCCCCAAATGTAGCAGTTTAAAACAACATGTATTGTCTCCAGGTTTCTATGGGTTAGAAACATGGGCGCGACTTAGCTGGGTTGCAATTAAGATGTTAGCAGAAGCTTTAGTGAATTGAGGACTTGGCTTGGACTGGAGAATCTGTTTCCAGGATGGTTCACTCACATGGCTGTTGGCAGCAGGTCTCATATTCCTCCACACACGGCCTCTCCAGAGGGCTACTTGAGTGTCCTATTGAATGGCGTCTGACTTTCCTTGGAATGAGTGAGCCAAGAGGAAGGGCAAGATAGATGCTGCCATGTCTTTTATGAACTGACCTCAGAAATCCCTCACTGTCACTCCATATTCTGCTCATTAGAAATGAGTTATTAAATCCAGTCCACACTTGAAGGGATGGAAAATGGAATCACCTTTTGAAGCAATGAGAGCCAAAGAATTGTGGATGTATTTCAAAACTCCCACAGGTGACTACTAGGATTCAAGTTTGCATAATGATATGGTTTGCATTTACAGACCTACTTTGAACATTACAATAAAAATAAATTGTGAGTGAGGATTTGGGTCGACCAAAGTGAATGCAGTGAATTTCCAGAGGAGTTCAGGTAGATGGATATGAGCTAAAGTGGCCAAGAGCAATTTCAGTTGGAGTTGGCTTTGAATGCTGAGTAAGATGCTGGCAAGTTGATGTGGAATGGTAAACCAAGAGGGTATGCAGCACAGCCAAGGACATGGAGATGGAAGAGAGAAAGAGCCCTGGGAAGACAAACATTTGATTTGAGAGAAATAAGACAGGAGTCAGTAAAAGTTGGAAGCCACTACATGAAGAATCTTAAGTAATTTCAAGCTAAAGAGTTTGCATGTGATTCAGTGGTAGAGGATTTATGATGTTTTTCAGAGAAAAATTTGTTGACAGTGTTGTGTTATGTCACAGACTTGGCATAGCCGGGTGGTGTTTCTGCAGTTGACTTGTGTTCCAGAAGCAAAGCTTGCTTCTCACATTTAGTGATACTGGGGAACCTGAGTATTTTGTGTGCTGAAGGGACCGATTGTGAATCAAATAACTCATCAGGTTTAGAAGGATTTATTGAGGAATCCTGAAGGAAAAATCTCCTGTCACCAAAGCTAGATTTAAACTGCTTAAGTGCACATAAGTCAAGCAGAAATTATGGTAATTGGACTTAAACCTGCTTCCCTGTCTGCATACTGTAAATAAAAGAAGATAGTTTAAACAAAGGAGCAAGATGTAAATACAAGAGGGAGATCAAAGCAAATCTAGAATTTAATCCTACAAAGAGAAAACAATCCAAGATATATGACCAGCACTTTGTAATACATTTTACAGCACTAAAACCTGGCAGCCTAAAATATGATTTGCTCAACATGTCTATATAGAGTTTGCAAAACAGGTTAGAATTCACCCTTTTTTGGTGTTTCCCAATTATCTTGCATATAATGAAGTCATTTACTAATGCTTCATTGAAATATGCACAGTGACTAACATATTTGCATACAAATGAATTACGTTCCTGAACTTTTCATTATCACATAAGCCACCCATAGTCATGGTGTTTACATATTATTTTTATTATAACAACATTATTTCTGTAAGCTGTTGAACTAAATGAAATAAATGGACAGAATAAATTATTTATCAAATCACTGAACTTTATAAATTTAGTCTAATAAAGAAGAATTTGAGTATAGGACTTCAAGTATTAATGTAAGAGACAGAAGTTCTTGACTAAGGATGGTAGGAAGATTTAAGGAGATATTGAAGCTAATCATAGACATTGTAGCATAGGAAAAAGGGTTGGGAAAACAAATTGAATGACAGTGGGGAGCTAACACAAAGGTTACTAGCTTAACATTTTTAATCAAGATAGTGACAGATGTGCAGAATTGATATTTTTCAAGTCCCCTCATAAATTAGATCTGGTCAGCTATTCCCAGATTTGTTTTGTGTTCTGAGCCCGTGTTTCCATATCGTGCATTCTCAGAGCAAGTGATATTATCCTTAAAGGGGGTGAAAATTGGTTGTTAGAAGGCCAAACCTCTTACTTGTTTTATTATAAACCCAGTTGTACATATGATACCTAAACAGGTGTAGTGTACATGTCTAATATCAAAATTTCATAAGGGGGAAATCAGATGAAAAGTGTCCGAAGAGTTCCATGTATATTTGTGTTTGGGGGTGATTGATAATGTTCTATGGTAAGTACTCTTTCCTAAGTCTTTATGTGGATTCACTAGACATTAAGTTCCTTAAACAAATAAATTTATGTCTTTGTTTTTCTTTTCATTTTTATTTCAGAAAATTGTGGAGGTATAAATGTTTTGGTTACATGGTTTGCTTTTCTACTGATTGAGTCTGAGTAGTAAGTGTGCGTATCACCCAGATAGTGTACATTGTACCCATTAGGTAGGATTTCACCATTCGCCTTCCCCCATCCTCCCACTTAACTTTATTTCCATTGAATTTTACTTCGATCTGTGCACACAAGTGCCAACTAGTTAGCTCCAGTTTAACAGTGAGTACATGTGGTATTTGTTTTCCAATTCTTGTGATACTTCACTGAGGAGGATGGTCTCCATTTCTATCCAGATTGTTGCAAAAGGTATTAATTCATTTTTATCTATACACCACATTTTATTAATCCACTCATGAATTGATGGGTACTTACATTGATTTCACATTCTTGTGATTATGAATTGTACTGTGTTAAATGTCCTAGTGCAAGTGTCTTTTGGATTAAATGACTTTTTTTTTCTTTTTCCATTTGGGTATATACCCAGTAGTGAGACTGCTAGATCAAATGGTAGATCTACTTTCAGCTTTTTTTTGTTTTGTTTTGTTTGTTTGTTTTTTCATTATTGTACCCTCAAGTGCCTAAAACCCACTTGATCTGTAGTAGATACCTATCAGATATTTATTAAACAAATAGATTTTTCATTTTGCAGCAGAGATACCCAGGGTGATGGTGACAGTGCCCTGATGTTCCTCAAAGGGAAAAGGGCAACGATCTAGGCCATGGTCAGCTCCCTCTTTTGTCTAGTCCCTGGCAGCATCTTCAATCCCATGTTATATCAACACTTCCCTAAGTGGCTTCATCCCCTCTACCTGGCACCTTTCACATTCCCTGTTCTCCTTTTCACTGCGGGGCCTTTGTCTAATGCTCTTTCTACTGTAAATCTCCTTTCCTGCAGCCCGGTCAACTTCACTCACTTTTCTTTTCTATCCTGACCAACTCAAAGTTTTTCATAACTCCCTATATTTCTGTATCATAGCATGTAACACAGGGGCAATACAGCATGCCCACGCACAACACAGCTATAATGACTATTTTCCCATTAGACTGTAAATTCCATCGTATGTGTTTGAGTTCATTATTTAATCTTCTGCAATTACCACTCTGCTTAGTGTTGTGTTCAGTGGATATTTTCAAATAACAATATTATTAGTTCTAAAATTCCTAGGATTCAATGGATGCAAATGTCTCAGTTATGTGATCAAGATTAAATTGGAGCCATACTAACTTCAATTAGCATAAAAGGCAGTTGTCTTCTACCAGTCAGTCCCTGATGAGCCTCTTGGAAATGAGAATAAATTAATCAATGGGTAGTAATTGAAAAAGTACCCAGTGCTGAGTACTGTATTAATCAATGTTTTAGTATCTGTGGACATCAGACATACATACTGGGACCTGATTTTTGGCCCTTGCTATAGTGGAGAGTTCAGCTTAAGAGAAGATTGTCTTAAGATTCGAACTTTCTAATAAAGAATTTCTATTATTTAGGAGAGTCAGATGGGGGGACCTGGAGCAAAACACAATCTTTAATGAGTACTTTGTGATTGAAACACTGACTGGTACTTTCCATGTAATCTTAGTTAATCCTCATCAATTTTATGAGATAGTTATTTATTATTTGTTATTGTTCTCATTTTAAAGATGAAGAACTTTTGGTTCAGAGTGGTATTGTGACTAGTTATACTCCTGTGGAGCAAGAGTTAGTCCTATTAGTGTTATGGTCTAAATATTTATGTACTCCCATATGCATAAAGTGAAGCCTACTCGCCACAGTGATGTCATTAGGAGATGGGTATTGGGAAGTAAGTTGATCACAGACAGGGATGTCAGAATGGAATTATGGGAATAGAGTCTTATAAGAGACACCTCACAGAGCCTCTGTTACTTTTACTGTTGAGGGTACAGTTATAAGGTGCTACCTATTAATATAAACAGAAAATGGGCCTGCACCAGATACCAAATCTGAAGACACCATGATCTTGGATTTCTCAGACTCCAGTTGTGAGAAATAAATGTTTTTGTCTATGAGCTACCTAGTTCATGATATTTTGTTATAGAAGCACCAGTAGACTGAGACAGGCAGCATCCATAGATAAAAAAGTAGATAAATAAACCAGTATGACACTATTGTTACTCTTCTACCAAGATCAATATGAGAGACACAGGAAACAAAGCTTCAGCAAACTTTCTAAAAAACGTCTGGATAGTAAATACTTTAAGCTGTGCAGATCATATGATTCTTTTACACGTACTTAACCCTGTACTGACAGCTCAAAGGCAACCATAAATAAATCCTAACCCAATGAATGAAGCCCTGTTGAAATAAAATTAGTTGTGGACACAGAATTTGTATTTCACATTTTTTTTTTTTTTTTTTTGCATCACACAAAATGTTCTTTCAATTGTTTAAATTAATTTCAAAAAACATTTTTGGCTCATAGACTAAACCAGAGAAAGCAGTGGGACAATTTGGGCCCACAAACCATAGTTTCCTGACCCCTGTTCCAATAGTAATGGCATTATTAGTAATTATAGCTAACATGGATCATTCCTGTAATGTATCTCAGGTACTAAGTACTATAGGAGAAAGAGTTAAATATTTACAGTTCTTATTAGGTGGATAGTGGTACCTGATAAGATTAGCTGTGCTTGGTCAAGATCTCATAGCTATGGAAGATGGAAGAATCAGGATACAAACCCAGATCTTTTACTATTTCCAACTTTAAGCTTATATTTATGAATGAAATATATTATATGAGTCAGACATATGAATGGGTGTGAATTTGTGTGGTACCCGTGATGTGGAATAGGAATTCAGAGGGAAGTCCATGGTAGTGAGAGCAGAGCAAAGAAGGGCTGAGTCTTAAATTGGGTCTTTGAAAGTTCTTTATCTAAATGTCACATACAAAGTAGTGAGTGGGATGGAGAATGGCATACACACACTGAGAAATAAATAGAGCTTAGCTTTGATACAAATCTTGGTTGTTTTATAGATGGTCTTTCTTGCTTGGTACTCATATGATATCTGTAGCTTCACAGTGTATAGTTATGGTTTTAAAAGACTCTGAAAGTGTCAAAGTTGGTTTCTTAGCTATGAAAAATGTGCTCTGGTAACGTAAGACATTAACAGTAGGGAAAATGGAGTGAGGGGATAAGAAGTGAATAAGAACTCCATTATCTTTAAACTTTCTCTTAAAGTTATTACAAAGTAAAAAAAGTTTTGATATTCAGTTATTTTTCAAATGCAAGGTTGAGAAGCCTACCAATTCAAACTATCTCCCAATTCAAACACTGCATTCAGTTTTCTCTGTGTACATCCTGGGGTTAATCTGAAGATCTGAGTATCCCAGCCTCCAAGTGGCTTGGAAATGAACATCCAGGATGTAATGCTGCATCTGCTCCTGCTGTCATTCTGCAACTTTTTGACATCAAATCCGTGGCATGGTGGCTTTTGATGTTGGATCAATGTTGCAAACAACAATTTTGAGTGACAGTTTAATCAAGTTAAAAATTCTAACAAATGTACTTCAGAGCACAGAAATATCTGCCGGAGATCTAGTGAGTCAAAAGATGAACCTGAAATAACTTAATATCATAAAAGAGATTTCCTAGAGGTCTTCTCTCTATAGGGTTTCTTTTTGATTAGCGCAGACTGATGAGAAGTCAGCAAAAAGAAAGGCTTTTTCTTTGAGTGTAAGGACAGTGAAGTATGAGAATACAACTTTGAAATTATTTCCTTCTACCTCATCCATCTCAATTCCTTTGACATGATAGATATAGTCAATAATTATTACTCAAACATACCCAGAATATATTTAACTGCTCTAAAGCAACTTGAAGACCATTGTAAAGGAAATTCATTGCTTATAGACAATGCAGTAAGCAAACAAAGTAATAAATAAACTACATTTCCAAGGGCTATAATATGTACATGTTTTTCCCATTACTTTCTTTGAAATCAGGATGCATCTTAAAATCAACCGTGTCTTAAAATTGCTACCTGCCTTGACTGAATATTTTTTTCCAAAGAGTATTTATGTTGGTTGAAGTCAGTTAGCTGGGGGCACTATCTATCTGAGATCATTTTAAATTAAATTAAGGTTTTAGGACTGAACTGGTAGTCTGCATTCAGATTTGAAATCTGCGTGTGTTTGTGTGTGTGTGTGTGTGTGTGTGTGTGTGTGTTTTTTATTAAATCACAGCTATGTACATTAATGCGACCATGGGGCACCATACACTGGTTTTATAGAAAGTTTGACACATTTTCATAACACTGGTTAACATAGCCTTCCTGGCATTTTCTAAGTTATTGTGTTAAGACATTTACATTCTACATTTACTAAGTTTCACATATACCCTTGTAAGATGCACCTCAGGGGTAATCCCACCAATCACCCTCCCTCCACCCACATCTCCCCTCCCTCCACTCCCTTTCCCCCTTCCTCCTATTCTTAGGTTATAACTGGGTTATAGCTTTCATGTGAAAGCTGTAAATTAGTTTCATAGTAGGGCTGAGTACATTGGATAATTTTTCTTCCATTCTTGAGATACTTTACTAAGAAGAATATGTTCTAGCTTCATCCATGTAAACATGAAAGAGGTAAAGTTTCCATCTTTCTTTAAGGCTACATAATATTCCATGGTGTACATATACCACAATTTATTAATCCATTCATAGATCTATGGGCAATTGGGCTTTTTCCATGACTTAACAATTATAAATTGGGCTGCAATAAACATTCTGGTACAAATATCTTTGTTATGGTGTGAGTTTTGGTCTTCTGGGTATATACCTAGTAGAGGAATTATAGGATTGAATGGCAGATCTATTTTTAGATCTCTAAGTGTTCTCCATACATCTTTCCAAAAGGAATGTATTAATTTGCATTCCGACCAGCAGTGCAGAAGTGTCCCCTTTTCTCCACATCCACGCCAACATCTCTGGTCTTGGGATTTTGTGATATATGCTAATCTTACTGGAGTTAGATGATATCTCAATGTAGTTTTGACTTGCATTTCTCTGATGATTAAAGATGATGAGCATTTTTTATATGTCTGTAGGCTGTGCACCTGTCTTCTTCAGAGAAGTTTCTCCTCAAATCCCTTGCCCAGCCTACGATGGGATCACTTGTTCTTTTCTTTCTTATATGTTTGAGTTCTCTGTGGATTCTGATTATTAAACCTTTGTCAGATACATAACCTGCAAATATCTTCTCCCATTCTGAGGGCTGTTTGCTTGCTTTACTTACTGTGTTCGTGGCTGTGCAGAAGCTTTTTAGTTTGATCAGGTCCCAATAGTATATTTTTGAAGCTGCTTCAATTGCCTGGGGGTCCTCCTCATAAAATGCTCGCCCACACCAATTTCTTCAAGGGTTTTCCCTACACTCTCTTCTAGTATTTTTATAGTTTCATGCCTTAAGTTTAAATCTTTAATCCAGTGAGAGTCTATCTTAGTTAATGGTGAAAGGTGTGGGTCCAGTTTCAGTCTTGTACAGGTTGCCAGCCAGTTCACCCAGCACAATTTGTTAAATAGGGAATCTTTTCCCCCCTGAATGTTTTTAATTGGCTTGTCAAAGATTAAATAACGGTAAGTAGCTGGATTTATCTCTTGGTTCTCTATTCTGTTCCAGACATCTACTTCTCTGTTTTTGTGCCAGTACCATGCTGTTTTGATCACTATCGATTT
>CAUYPK010061337.1:0-46343 GCA_963574355.1 Loris lydekkerianus
CTTGCTCCATTCTGTTACTGAGGGATTCTACTGTGTTTCTCATATCTTTGAGGGATGCAACTTCTTGTCTCAATGTGTCAAAATCTTTGGTCATTTGGTCTTTGAATCCGTTGAATTCTTGAGATAACTTTTGGAATTCTAATTCGATCTTGTTTGCTGTCCAGATCCTGAATTCAATATCTAACATCTCAGCTATTTGTTTGTGCATGAGGTCTTGTTCTGTTTCTTCCCCATTGGTCCTTGGGGGAGTTGATCTACTCTGATTATTCATATTGCCAGTGTTTTTCTGTTGATTTCACGTCATGATTGCTTTTCACCATTGCCTCTGGCCGTCCTCAGAGTTGGGGAGGTGTCTCTCCAAGATTAGACCCCAGCGGGTTCACTCTATTGTTGCTGGATCTTTGTAGGGAGTGACCCTGTGTAGTTCCTCTGGGGTTGCTCTAGGTAGGGAGTTCTGGTTGTGGAAGCAGCTCCGGTGTGTGACCCACCCGGATCCAGCAACAGGGCTGGGGGTGGTGTGCACAGTTCTGGGAGTGCCTGGTGCCCAGTGACTTTGGCACAGAGAGCCCAAGGCTCTAGCAGTCTCTGGCCAGGAGAAGGGCTCTGCACAGAGGCAGGGAGGGCTCCAGAGGGCACGCAGCTACCAGAGTTCCTGGCCAGATGAACGGGTTATTGTGGAGGCTTGGAGGACACAGGAGGCAGGATGCAGGGTTGCGTGGCTCCCACAGTTCCTGGTAAGGGAATGCGGAGGCCCAGTGGGTGCGGGTCAATGGTATGTGGTCGCTGCACAGCTCGTATGGAGGTCTGGGCGGCACCAAGCCCAGGAATTTGAGGTTGTTATGAGCTGTGACGTCTCGGCACTCTACCCAGGGCAACAGCCCTAGACTCCAGTGTCCCCAAACCATCTCACTCTGCCCCTAAGGATTAAGGCTGTAAGGCAGCTCACTCCCCTCCTTTTGGCGGGTTAGTCACTAAATTACTTTGTCGCGCCCAATCCTTGCTTTGGGACCCTGAGGGTGGAGCTTACCAGGGCAGTTTTTTTCCCAATGACTTCCTCCGCCCAAATCAGTGGCTCAGTCTGGGGCGCCAGACAATGCCCAAAGTTCTCCACCCTCCTGCTCAACCTCTCCCCAAGGCAGTTCAACTGAGTGCGAAGTTCAGGATCACCAAAACAGTTCACAGGTAAGGCCCTTCCGGTTTGTAGTCTCACTGCTGCTTGTACTCATGGTTGCGAGAGTGATTAGGTCGATTGAAAACTCACAAGCACTTGCCAGTTCTCCACTGTTTTTGTCCTCCTCTTCGGGTCCAGAAGTCCCTTGCTGGCTCCCTGTATCCTCAAAGGGATGATTATAGGCAGATCCCACCGGCCAGAGATGCCTGGAGTCTTGTCTCCCCAGTCTAGCTGTGCACCGTTGCAGGGAATCTGTTTTTCTGCCGCCATCTTTAATCCTCTCCCCAGCTGTCAGTCATTCTTTAGATCCGTGTTTCTCATCCTGGAACTGTATTAAAGGACCCCAGCATTAGGAAGGTTGAGAACCACTGCTTTAGATAGTTCTGTCTGGCAGTTTTAGGTATTACCGACACTCGTTTGCCCTACTTTGGTGCCCACAGGCAGGGTCATCACCCCCTACCAGCAAGAATCCGAAGTGGGATCTTTTCTGGGGTTTTTTGTTGTTGTTGCAGTTGTTTTTTTTGGCTCGGCCGGGTTTAAACTGGCCTCCTCCCGTATATGGGGCTCCTGCCCTAGTCCTTAAGGCACAGGCGCCATCCTGAAGTCCTTAATTTTAGTTTTTAGAACTCACAGTCTTCTAGGAGAAATTATCTCCACTTAATTTTTATTCTATTTTATTGTCTTGACTATTTATAGAAGGATAATTCATGAAGACTTAAGAGTTTTCATGCAGACATAGCTAATTAAGAGTATTAAATCTTTGTTCACTCTGAGGAAATAAGTGTTTAGAAAATTCTTACTGTAAATGTGATTATAGCAGTTTCCCAAAGCCAATAAAATAAGTATTTGGTCACCTAATGAAAAATTTCGTCAGTGCAATTAAGCAACTAATGTGAAGACATGAATCAGAGTTTCAGAAGCTTAGACCCACTTACCATCATCATGAAGGCTTCAGTGCTTTTTACTGTAGTCTTAGTTTATTTTGTTGTTCAAGCTTCCAAACCTGTAGTGTCCTTCTGAAAAGTCTTCTTGAGCACTTTCTTTTTGTTCTTAAATCCATATTTTGAGTCTATAATGTGTCATGAAAAACATGTTAAAGTGGTAGGTAGTTTGATCTCTGTCTGGAGCTCTTTGCCAGGAAAAAAATAAAAGGTCTTTATATGACGGAATTCTAACTAGGTATTTTCCTTATTTTTATTTGGGAAAAGTATTTGAATACAGAGTACTTTCCTTGTAGGAAAGACTTCACAGTATGAGGCCAGACCTCAAGCTCAATAAATTTTGGGTCATTCTACTCTATAACCACAAGTTAGGGAAAGACTTACTGGGGAAACACTTTTTTTTTGTTTGTTTTTTTTTTTTGAGACAAGAGTCTCACTCGTGTCAGAGCTCACTGCAATCTCAAACTCTTAGGCTCAAGTGATACTCCTGCCTCAGCCTCCTGGGTAGCTGGGACTATAGGTGCGTGCCATCGCACCTGGCTATTTATTTATTATAATTTTTTTTTTTGGTAGAGCCAAGATCTTACTCTTGCTTAGGCTGGTCTTGAACTCCTGAGCTCAGGGGATCCACCTGCCTCACCCTTCCAGAGTGCTAGGATTACGGCCGTGAGCCACTTCGCCTAGTAAGGGGAAACACTTTTTAAAATTCCTTTATATCTTTTTTTTCTTCATGAATCAAGATCACAGAGTATTTTTAGTGTTTTAATTGGATTGTGACAACATATGACATTTACATACAAACAGTAGTTGGAAATATTTTTCAAATGTATGAATTCTTATTAAGTTAGTTACCCTGAGTATAGCTGGCAAAATCATACAGAGCAGAGTGATACCATCAGTGGTCATTTTGCACATTCGCGTGATAGGCTTTTCTCACATCTCAACAGTTTTGCTAGATCACCATGGTTTGAAATCTCCCACTCATGTTCAAAAGCCACACTCTTTACTATGAACATGTCTGTATTTGTAGCCATTACTAACTCCTTTTATCTATTCCTAGAGGCAGAAGGACCCAACCTGCATTTGAGGCCAATCTCACTACCTGTCCTCCATGGCCGGTCCCTTCAACTAAAGGATATTACATTATCAGATTGGTCTCCACCTCTCTTTCAGATCTTCTGTCTGTTGGAACTTTACTTTTCTTTTCTTTTTTTTCAATTTCTGGCCGGGGCTGGGTTTGAACCCACCACCTCTGGCATATGAGGCTGGCGCTCTACTCTTTGAGCCACAAGTGCCGCCCTGTCTGTTGGAACTTTTCTTTCACCACATGAACATATTCAAATTTCCATCTTGAAATAACATGTTAACTTCATCAACCCTGAATCTTGCTCTAAACTTTTAAAGCTTAGGTTCTATTACATTATTCATCTACTAACATTTTTCATTATCTATTTTAAAAGAGTTTGAGGCATGAAAACCCTCAAGATTTGACACTCAGAATGCATCATGTTCTCTTAGGCCTCAAGCCATTGTACATTCTTTTCCTTTGTAGAATATCATCTTTTCTTTATCTACCTGGCAAGTTATTGTTTTCCCTTTATATATTAATTTAACTCATTATGCTTTCTTTACTCTCCTGACTTCTCCAAGCTTCCATTACTCTTGTTATTAAAAATTACTTATTTTCACGTGTTTTTTTCTCACTAGACTTTTGGGAAAAGCCATATGTAACTCATTAGAATGTGTTTTTATATAAAGTACTATACCAGCATATGCATAGTTACAAAACATTGCCAAAAATTTTAGTCTGGAAGTAAAACAGAACAGAATACTGAAAATAATGCTGTGATTTTTTAAATAAGGAGAAAAATATTTGCCTTATAGATGAAGTTTTGGGTCCCAATGATATTTATTTAACTAACAGACTAGTCTATGAAACATTATATTGCCAAAAAACTTCATTTTTCACACCACTGATTACATTAGCATATTCTCATAATGGGGCATAATTTTTTTTTTTTTTTTTTCGAAAGTAATGTGGTTTTACTTTTGGAAGAGAGTGAAAATTTTCTGTGGACTTCAGTATTAAAAATGCTTCTTAAGAACTTGAAATTGTTATGCATTAAACCAAAACTAGAGCTTTTTCAGATTGTACTGCTATAATCACTGATGCCTTGAGTTAGATATTTTTTGAACCTGTTTTTACTTGCTGGAAAATAGATTTTTTCATCATTAAGAGAAAACATCAGTTATTTTATCCATTTGACTTTGTCTTTGCTTGTTATTGTTTGCTTTAGAGATTTATCTGAGTCGTTGACATGATTGAAATTCCAGTGTAAGATAAGAAATAAAGCTTTTAAGGAGAAGGTGCTTTGAATGGAAAAATAAATATCTTACAAAATATCTAGCTTTGGGTGTGCCTAGTACTGTTTGAATTTCTTATTTTTCCTTGCATTCTTAGTAGTATTTTTGGGGGATATATATCTTTGAGTATAAAATTGTTTTATTTTGTTTTGTTTTACTGAGACAGAGCCTTACTTTTTCACCTTTGGTAGATTGCCAAGGCGTTGTAGCTCTTGGGGTTCAAACTCTTGCCTCAGTTTTTCATTTTTAGTAGATATGGAATCTCACTCTTGCTCAGGCTGGTCTCAAACTCCTTCACTCAGGTGATCCCTTGCCTTGGCCACCCAGAGTACTAGGATTACAAGCATGAGCCACTGTGCCTAGGCCCATAAATTGTTTAACACCTTGGGAATCCAGTTTATGAGACAGAAGGTAAATTAAAATCTCAAAGCAATTTTGAAATATACCCATTTGAGAAAATATATTTTTAATAATGTTATTTCCTACTACATACTCTATTTTCCTGTTATTATAGGCATCTTCTAATTTCCAGGAAACCTTTCTGTCCCCTTTGGTGATTGAGGTATGGCCTGTCCTCCCTGTAATCTTCTGCCATCTTTTTCTAAAGTGTTATGATTTGTGATGATAACTGTTTTCATATCTTCCTTATGTTTACCACCTATTATTATGGCCACACTTTAGATCTATATCTTACTTAGTCATAACTATGGTTAGTTTTTAAAAATCTATATTCTTTGTTTAGAAATTAGGAAGTTTTTTTTGTTTTGTTTTGTTTTGTTTTTTTAAATGATAACTGTTCACGGAGTAAATTTGTATCTTGCTATCAAGAAACTTAACCCAGTAAAGAATGTATAACATTTATAAACAGCCATAATGTACACAGGAGAGGTAGAGATTAGTGCTTTGTTGAATTCAGAGGAAGAAAGAAAGAATTCTACCTGGACAGTGTTAGGATTTCAGATACAGAGAAGTACAGAGATAGTAATAAAAAAATAATAATTCTGCTACCCAGAATTTAACAGTGTTACTTTAAAACATTTAAAAAAAAAAAAAATCTAAATTTGACATCCTTCCTTCTTGGGTGAAACAAAGACCTTAGAATCTTACCCTCAGATTCCTCTTGTGTTTTCTTTGCTTTTTTGTTACCAGTTTGTGTTGCTGCTGTGGCTTATCTTTGTTTCTTACTTCACCCTGCCCTTCCCATTGGGGTTTAATTTCCTTGCTGAGACATCTCCTTTAGCAGTCTTTTCACATTTCCCCTTTTTGGTCTGCTATATATTGTGTGTTTTCCTCATATGTATCTTTCAATTCACTAATCTTCCCTTCTTCTGTGGATAATCTGCTTAATCTGCTAATTGAGATTTTTTAATTCCAAGACTCTTGATTGATTCTTTAAAAATCAAAAATATCTTCTGGGTAGAGCAGGCTTGGGTCTTCTTTTTTTTTTTTTTTTTTCTGAGACAGAGTCTCACTTTGTTGGTAGAGTGCTGTGGCATCATAGCTTACAACAGCCTCAAACTTTTGTGCTCAAGTGATTCTCTTGTCTCACCCTTCCAATAGCTGGGACTACAGGTGCCCCTACTGTGCCGAGCTATTTTTAGAGACAGGGTCTCATTCTGGCTCAGGCTGGTCTCGAGTGCCTGAGCTCAGGTGAGCCACCATGCCCTGCCTTCTCATTTCTTTTATATGATTACTTTTCCACACAGGCCACTAAATGCAGGCTTTCTTTGAGTTTTCTTGTGACTGTTCCCAAGCTAGTTAGCAGAATTTTCCTAGAAGTTGTTTCACAGATCAACAGTATTTTGTTGATCTAAGTTATATGCAGGGGCCAAGCCCAGTTCATAATTCAAGTCCAGTGAAAGGAGAAAGAGAGACGGCAACAATATTATTGTTGGAATGGATGTGGGAATAGACAGGGCGGTCATGAGGTTGGGAAAAGAGAATTACAGAGGGTAAAGTACTTGGGAATTTGGGCCATGAAAGGTCAGTTGTTAATAGTGTCAAAGAGAAGTTGCAGAGTGGGCAGGGAAGGTATACATAATTGGATGCCTTGTGGCTTTACATGTTTTTTTGTTTAATCTTTTAAAAACCACTGATAAGGTGTTATTATTGTCTTCTTTATAAGGAAACTGAGGCTCAAAAAATGAAAGCACTTTATAAAATCATAATGTTTGCAACTGTCCAGGGAGGGATCTAAACCCAAATGTAGTCATTTCTAAAGCATTTGTCCTTTCTACTAAACCATGCTGTCCTTATGTATTTATGTGGTATGTGATAAAAAGGGAAATGGTGAAGAGGAGAAGACTAAGGTTTATATTTAATTTAGAAAGTCTACAGACAGCAGAAAACCTTAACAATGGAGGGGATTTTCCTTCTGTAAACTTAAGAGAGTGCTTAACTAAGTAGGGAGGGGAATCATGTTTGGTTTCTTTATCCAGGCTGTCACCTTAGTATTAACTGGGGAGAGCTCACAATGTTTCAGTCAGGTGAAGAAAGAACTTTTCAACGTGATAGAGGGGAAATTTTCTAGATCATCAGGAGTTTGGCTGGGCACTCATTTACCATTGAACTGATTTCATGTGTCACTTTGTTTGGCCCCTTGCTCTATGTATCTGAGTTCAGATCTGTGTAATCTGGGTTCTTTGCAGATAAATCTGATCTTACTGACTACTGGTTTTTCCATCTTAAATTGAGCTGTTGACCTTGCAGAAAAATCTGGGAGTGCACTAAAACAATAAAAAGAATAAAATGGATATAATATATTCTAGCATTAAACTTACTTTGGGTTGAATTATTATAATTAACACAAATTATTATAAATAGTATCATAGGAGCTATAGTAGCTGAAAGTAGTAATATTCAGCAAAACCAAAGGCCAACCAGGTATGGTGCAGACAATGTTTACGTGCAGATTATTGTTGCAGTTTGGCTGGGGCTGGGTTTGAACCCGCCACC
Organism: Loris lydekkerianus; assembly: GCA_963574355.1. NCBI lineage: Eukaryota > Metazoa > Chordata > Mammalia > Primates > Lorisidae > Loris > Loris lydekkerianus. The sequence continues at coordinate 7,432 of CAUYPK010061337.1, forward strand.
CTCAGTATATGGGGCTGGCATCCTACTCACTGAGTCACAGACACCGCCCGACATGCAGATTATTGATTGGAGCGTTGCCACTCACAGCTGTGACTGCCTTGTGTACTACTTTTTTTTTTTTTTAAGAGAAATACTTCTAAGAAAATACATACAATAGTGTGTATTTTGTGTATCTTAGTCCGTTTCCTTTGCTTAGAACAGAATGTCTGAAACTGGGTAATTTGTAAAGTAAGGAAATTGATTTCTTACAGTTATGGAGGCTAAGTTCAATATTAAGGGGCTGCGTCTGAGGAGAGCCTTTCTGGTGATAGGCACTCTCTAAAGAGAGACCCAAGGCAGCACGAGGAATCACATGGTAAGCGGTGCGTGTGCTGCTGTGCTGGCTCAGGTCTCTCTTCCTCTTATACCTGTTCCCTTCCCATGATAACCCATTAATCCGTTAACTCAGTCCACGACTAGATTAATACCCATTCATTAGGGTGGAGTCCTCATGGTTCATTCTTACCTTAAAGCCCCTCTCAGTACTGCCTACCACACAGGGGATTAAGTTTCAACATGAGTTTTAGAGGGAACATTCAAATTAAATGTAATGATTTTACATTTCACGTTAAAAAATGCCTTCATTTTTTAAAAATTCCTCAATTATTAAGGTAAAATTGACAAAATTGTATATCTCTATGGTATGCAACTTAATATTTTTATGTATGTGTCACACTCACATTAAGTAATTTTCAAGTACTTATATATAATACTTTTTTTATTGTTAATTATCACAGCTGTGATAATGACTGCACAAACTTCTAGGGTACATGTGATATTTTTATACATGCATACAACATGGGTTGTGTACAGTTTATCTCTAGAATATATTTATTCTAACTTAAACTTTGGCCTTCGACCAACATCTCCCATCAGACCATCCTGCTCAGTCCCTGGCTACTACCATCCTGTTTTTCTGCCTTTATGAGTTCAACTATTTTTTTTTAGATTCTACGTGGGAATGAATATTTTTCTTTTTGTGCCTGGCTTATTTCACTTAGCTTGTATTCCAGTTTCATCCATGTTGTCCCAAATAACAGGATTTCTTTCTTTTTTAAAGACTGAATAATATTTCATTGTATATTTATACCACATTTTAGTTATCCATTAATTCATAAACAGACATGTAGGTTGATTTCCTATTTTGCTGCCATGAAGTGTGTGTTAGTGAATGTAGGGGTATCGCTATCTCCTTGACTGATTTATTTATTTATTTATTTATTTTATTTATGTATTTTGAGACAGAGTGTCACTTTGTTGCCCTTGGTAGAGCACCATGGCGTCACAGCTCAAAGCAAGCTTAAACTCTTGGGCTCAAGTGATTCTCTTGTCTCAGCCTCCCAAGTAGCTAGGACTACAGGCACCTGCCACTATGCCTGGCTATTTTTAGAGAAGGGGTCTCACTCAGGCTCAGGCTGGTCTCAAACTCCTGACCTAAGACAATCTACTGGTCTTGGCCTCCCAGAGTGCTAGGATTATAGGCATGACTCACCATGCCCAGCCTGACATATTGATTTCAGTTCCTTTGAACACATACGCAGAAGTGGGAATGCTGGAATGTATGGTAGTTCTAGTTTTAATTTTTTGAGAACTCTTCATACTGTTTTGCATGGTATTAATACATATACTCGCTACCAGTGTACTAGTTTTTTGTCTTCTCCATACCCTTGTCAACCTTTGTTATCTGTTGCCTTTTTCATAATAACCATCATAACTGATACGAAGTAATACTGTAATTTTAATTTGCATTTTTGAATGACTAGTCATAAGTTTTGTTATATACCTGTTGACATGTTGATAACTGTGATACCCTTTTGATTACTTACTCCTTTTATCGTTATATAATAACTTTCTTTCCTTCTTATGAAAATTTGACTTAATTAACTGTCTTAGGCTTGGTGCCCGTAGCTCAGTGAGTAGGGCACCGGCCATGTACACCAAAGCTGGTGGGTTCAAGCCCAGCCCGGGCCTGCTAAAACAGCAATGACAACTGCAGCCAAAAAAATAGCTGGGCATTGTGGCGGGCACCGGTACTCCCAACTACTCAGGAGGCTGAGGCAGGAGAATCACTTCAGCCTAAGAGTTTGAGGATGCTATGAGCTGTGACACTATGGCACTCTACCCAGGGTGACATAGTGAGACTCTGTCTCAAAAAAAAATAAAATTAACTGTCTTACTAACTTAATGTCTATTTCATCTGACATAAGTTTATCTACCCTTGCTCCTTTTGTATTCTATTTATATGCAGTATCTCCTTTTCATTCTATGTGTATCCTTAAATGTGAAGTGAGTCTCTTTTAGGCAGTATATAATAGAATTAAAAAAAAAATCCATTTGCCTACTTTATGTCTTTTTATTAGTCTAATTACATTTAAAGTGATTATTGATGAGAAAAAATTTACTATTACCACTCTGTTAATTGTAGACCTTTTGTTCCTTTCTTTTTCTCCTGTAGACTGTCTTTGTGATCTGATGATTTCCTATACTGGTATATATAGTTCCATCCCTTTTCCTTTCTCTTTTGGGTATCTACTGTCAGTTTTTCCTTTTCCTTTTTTTGTTATTTTGTTATAGGATTGATAACAACTTAACTTTACATACAAAAGCTCTTCACTTTTGCTGTTACACAGTATATTTCGTATTTTCGTGTTATAATTATCTATTTTTACTTTGTGTATCGAGTAAGAAGTTACCATAACTTTAGTTCATGTTTTGAAAATGTTATCATAACTTTAGTTCATCTTTTTTGTCTTTCAGCCTTCATACCTGAGTTATAAGCAATTTAAATACTATCATTATAGTTTTAGAGTATTCTGAATTTAGCAATACTTTCATCTTTACCAGTCAGTTTTTACTAATTAGTGACCTTTTGTTTAAACTTGCAGAAAACTTCCTTCTGCATTTATTTTTTTGTTTTTTATTTTATTTATTTATTTTTGTTATTTTAGGTTAATGTGAGGGTACAAACCATCAGGTCACAATATTTAAATTGGTTAGGTAGTATCCCTCTTGCCATTGTATCCCACACCTAAAAGATGCGCCATAAACCCCCACCCATACTGTGCCCATTAAGTTAAACCCCCACCCACACTGTGCCCATTAAGTGGGAGCACCCCACAGTGCCCCCTTTCCCTCCCCCATTCATTGCCCCTCCCCCCACCTTGCATTGAAATGAGTCTTTGTCCTATGTAGGCGTGAATTAGATCGTCCACTGACTTCATGCTAGTATTCGGAATACTGGATATTTGCCTTTCCATTTTTGTGACACTTTACTAAGAAGAATGTGTTTCAACTCTGTTCAGGTTAATACAAAAGATTCAAAGTCACCATCTTTTTTTAAGGCTGAATAGTATACTTATACCACAGCTTGTTAATCCATTTCTGAGTTGATGGGCTAAATTAGGTTGTTTCCACATCTTGGTGATTATAAATTGAGCTGCATTAAACAATCCAGTGCAAATATCTCTTTGATAAAAGGATTTTTTTTTCCCCCATCTGGGCAGATGCTTAGTAGTGGGATTGTGGGGTAAATGGGAGATTTAAAATGAGTTCCTGGAGGATTCCCCATATTTTCTAAAAAGGCTATATTAGTTTGCAGTCCCATCAACAGTGTAAAAGTGCTCCCCACTCTCCACATCCATGCCAGTATTTGCAGCTTTGGGACTTTGTGATGTGGGCTAATTTTACTAGGGTCAGGAGATTTCTTGAGGTGGTTTTGGTTTGCATGTCTGTAATGATAAGGTATGATGAGCATTTTTTCATGTTTGTTAGCTATTTGTCTGTCATCCTTAGAGAAGGTTCTGTTCGTGTCTCTTGCTCAGTGATAGATGGGATTATTTGCACTTTTTTTGTTGATTAATTTGAGTACTGTATAAATCCTAGTTATTGAGCCTTTGTCATATTTGTAACATGCAAATATCTTTTCCCATTCTGAAGGTTGTCTGTTTGCTTTGATTGTTGTGTCTTTACTGTGCAGAATCTTTTCAGTTTATTTAAGTCCCATTTGTTTATTTTTATTATTGTTGTTGTAGTTGCCACGAAGTCTTCTTCACAAGATCTTTCCCAGGCTGAACTCTTTGAGAGTTTTTCCCACACTTTCTTCCACCATTTTTATTGTTTCATGCCTTAGATTTAAGGCTTTTATCCATCTTGAATCAATTTTTATAAGTGGTGAAAGGTGTGGGTTGAGTTTCAGTCTTTTACATGTGGTCATCCAGTTCTCCCAATACCATTCACCAGTGTATGCTTTTTTTTCTTCTTTTTTTTTTTGGTTTATCAAAGATCAGATGGCTCTAACTGACTTGTTTCATCTCTTGGTTTTCTATTTGGTTCTAAATGAGTATGTCTTCATTTTTGTGCCAATACCATGCTGTTTTGATCACTGTGGCCTTATTATACAGCCTAAAGTCTAGTAGGATGATGCTTCCAGCTTTGTTTTTATCTCTAAAAATTGCCTTTGCTCTACAGGATTTTTTTCTGGTTCCATACAAAATAAAGAACTATTTTTTCAAATATTCAAAGTATGATGTTGATATTTTAATGGGGATTTCCCTGAATTTATAGATTACTTTTGAGTAGAATAGACATCTTAACAATGTTGATTCTTCCTTGCCAGGAGCGTGGTATGCTTTTCCATTTGTTAACACCTTCTGCTATTTGTTTTCTTAAGGTTGAATAATTCTCTTCGTAGAGGTCCTTCACCTAATCTTTTGTTAGGCTGTATTCCTAGGTATTTCATTTCCTTTTAAGCTACTGTGAAGGGAATGCGGTCTTTGATTAGTTTCTCAAACTTGCCTGTTATTGGCATATGCAAAGGCTACTACTTTGTGGACATTGATTGTGTACCCTGAGGTGTTACTGTATTTCTTGATCACTTCCAGGAGTCTTGTGGTTGAGTCCCTGGGATTGTCAAAATATAAGATCATATAATTAGCAAAGAGGGAGAGTTTGATCTCCTCTGTCCCCATTGGGATGTTCTTTATGTCCTTCTCTTGCCTGATTGCAATGGCTAGAACATTCAACACTATGTTGAATACTAGTGGTAATAGGACATCCTTGTCTGGTTTTAGTTTTAAGTGGAAAAGCTTTCCGTTTTACTCCAGTGTGATATTACCTGTGGATTTGTTATCAATGGCTTCAGTCAGTTTAAGAAATATTCCACCTATGGCTATATTCGTAAGTGTTCTTGTTATAAAAGAATGCTAAATTTTTTTGGAATGCCTTTTCTGCATCTATTGAGAGGAGCATGAGGTTTCCTTGTTTTTGCTTCTATTGATAGGGTGAATTACATTCATGGATTTGCATATGTTAGACCAGCCTTGCATCCCTGGGATGAAGCCTACTTGATCATGAGATATATACACATTATTTATTTAATGTTAGCTATAATCTGTTGCTGAAGATTTTGCTGAATATTTTTGCATCTATATTCCTTAGGGAAATTGATCTGTAGTTCTTTTTAGTTGAATCTTTTCCTGGTTTTTGGTATCAGGTTGATGTTTGTGTCATGAAATAGGTTGGAGAAGATTCTTTTTTGCTCAATGTTTTGAAACAGTTTCTGCAATATGGGTATAAGCTCTTCTTTGAAGGTTTCATAGAGTTCTGGTGTGAAGCCATCTGGTCTAGGGCATTTTTTTGTAGGAAGATTTTTTATTATTTCTTTGAACTCAGTGTTTGATATTGTTCTGTTCAAGAGATCTATTCTTGGTTAAGTCTAGAGAGATGGTGTGATTCCAGGTATTGGTTCATTTCCTCCACATTGTCAAATTTGGGGGCATAGAATTTCTTATAGTAGCAGAGATAATCTCTTGTATCTCTATGGTATCTGTAGTTATTTCCCCTTTTTCATTTCTGATTGAGATTATAGAGATTTTACTTTTTTGTTTCTTATTAATCTGGCCAAAGGTTTATCAATTTTATTTATGTTTTTAAAGAACCAACTTTTTGTTTCATTAATTTTACAACGATTCTTTTGTTTTTAATTTCATTTACTTCTGAGTTAATTTTAGTTGTTTCTTTTCCTCTGCTAGGTTTGGGATTAGATCATTCTTCCTTTTCCATTTCCTTAAGATGCTTCATTAGTCTGTGGATGTAGGCATCTAATGGGATAAATTTCTCTCTTAGGACTGCTGTTGCAGTACCCCCCAGGTTTTGGTAATTTCTAGCTTCATTGTTGTTATGTTTCAGGAATTTAACAATTTCCTCTTTTTTCTCTTCCTTGACTTAACTGTCATTCAGCTTAAGATTGTTTAATTTCCATGCCTTTGTGTTGGGATGAAAGTTTTTGTTGGAGTTCAGTTCCACCTTTATTGCCTTTTGGTCTGAGAAGTTACATGGTATTATTTCAGTTCTTTTGATTTTGTTGAGGTTTGATTTGTGTCCTAGGATATGATCTATTTTGGAATATGTTTCATGGACTGACAAATAGAATGTGTATTCCTTAGCGTTGGCATGGTGTTTTCTGAGTATGTCTATTAAGCTCATTTGTTCTAGGGTGACTTTTAAGTCCTTTTTATCTTTGTTTAGTTTTTCTTTAGAGGATCTGTATATTTCTGCCAGAGGGGTGTTTAAATCCCCAGCTATTATGGTGTCATGTGATACCATATTATTCAGACCAATTAAGGTCTGTTTCATAAATCTAGGAGCACTTAAGTTGGATGCATACACATTCAGAATTGAAGTGTCCTCTTGTACTGTTTCCTTGATGAGTATGAAGTTACCATCTTTGTCTTTCTTAATTTTGGTTGCTTTAAATCTACTTGTATCTGAAAATAGGGTTGGAATTCCCCCTTTCTTCTGATTTCCCTTTGCCTGAAATATTGTTTTTCAATCCTTTACTGTGAATCTTGTTTTGTCTTTCAAGTTTGGATGTATTTCCTGGGGAAGGCATATGGATGGCTTATGTTTTTTTATGTAGTTGGCCAGTCTGTGCCTCTTCAGTGGGGGATTCAAGCCATTATTATTTCTTGAGAGAATTTATCAGTGTGGTGGTATTCTATTCATTTTATTTTGTGAAATATGGTTTGTTGGTTTTATCCTTTGCATCATTGTGAAAGGTAGGTTTTGTCCTTTAGTTTCTGGGCGTTTACTTTGCTGCCAATCTATTGTAGTGGTCAATATGGAGAATAGGTCTAAGTATTTCCTGTTGAACTGGTCTTTTTATGGTGAATTTCCCCAGTGTTTGCATATCACTAAAAGATTTGAATTCTCCATTGATTTTGAAGCTTAGTTAAGTAGGATACAGAAATCAGGGCTGAAAATTGCTTTGTTTAAGAATGTTAAAAGTAGATTACCATTCTCTTCTGGCTTAGAAAGTTTCAGCTGAAAAATCTGCTGTCATCCTGATGGATCTGCCCCTGTAGGTCAGCTGGCACTTACTCCTAGCTGCTGGCAGAATTTTCTCTTTTGTCTTGATTTTGGACAGATTCATTATAGTGTTTCTTGGAGATACTCTGTTTGTGTTAAGATGACCTGGGGTTCAATGTCCCTCTTACAGGAGTGTTTCACAATGTTCAGTGAAATTTGATAATACCATTTTCATTTATGATATCCTCCATTGGGCTTCCATTCCTTTGGGAGCTCTTCTTCCCCTTCAGGTATCCCTATAATTTGTATGCTTCGTGAAGTCCCATAATTCTCTGAGCAGATGTTTTGCTTTCTCTCTCTCTCTCTCTCTTTTTTTTTTTTTTGTTTTTTTTTGGTGCCTCCTTACTTACCGGGGTTAGCTCATGAACTTTATCCTCTAGCTATGAGATTCTTTCTTCTCCATGATCTAGTCTGTTATTGATACTTTCTACTGAATCTTTAAGTTTCCTGATTAACTCTTTCCTTTACTTAAGCTCCACCATATCCTTTCTATACTCTTTTTATCTTTCATCCATTTTTTTGGTTATGTTTTCCCTCTTTCTCAACCATTCCCTTTATTACATTTATTATCCATATTGTAAATTGTCTTTTATTCTTTCTAGGTAGAGTCCTCTTTAACAGCTATATCCTGGTTCCTTTGGGGGGGGTTTTCATGTTGCCAGAATTTTTCTGTTGGTTCTTCTTTATGCATGTTTTCTTCTTTTTCACTTTCTTCCCCTACTTTTTCCTTCCCATTATCTCCTTCACTTTGAATTATCTTGTCTCAGAGCTTAGGTATAAAATAGCCTCTTGATATAAGGCCAAAAGGAAGAGAAGTTTAAAAAGCAATTAATGAGAAAGAAGAGAAAAAGAAAGAAAAACAAAAAAGAAGGGATGGGTGAAAGAAAAGGATTGGTTAAAAGGATAGAAGAAGGATAAAAAGAGAGAAAGAGATAAAAAGAGAGAAAGAGAGTGAAAGGAGAGATGGTATTATTCAGCTTGGTGCTATGGCCACACTTGCAACTCCAGAACTTTGGGGACCGGTCTTAGAAGGTCCTTCAATGCCTTCTTACTAACATGGGCAAAAACAAGACCCTATCTCTGCCAATTAGAGAAAGAGAAAGAAAAGAAAAAAAAATAAAGAAAAATTCAGCAATATGTCATAGTGGGACCTTGCCAATACTGTCTTTCCAAAGGCCAAAGCAAGAAGGACACTCTGGACCACAAGCTCATGACCTCCTTGAGCAGGACATTTGCCTTGCCCCCTACCAGCCAACTGCTGCTGTGATCTCCCCAGCACTCAGAGAAAAGGAACAAAAAAGAAAAATGGATAAAGAAAATTAAAAATATAACGATAAAGGATAGCTTAGCTATTGTATGAAAGATTTATGTGGGAAATATGAGAAAAGTAGAATAATCTCTACCACAAGAGAGGAAAAAAGAGAGAAATAAAAAAGAAAATAAATGGAGCTGAATAACTGTAACAGAAATTAAGGAGACCTTGCTATTGAGGAAAGTAAAATGACAAAATAAAAATGGGAAAGAAAATACAACCAACCAAAAACAAAAACAACAGCAACCACAACAAAAAAAAAAGAGAAGGGGGGAGGAGGGGAAACCTAAGCAACAAATTTGAGTAAAAATTTTTATATATTTTATATACATAAAAAATATATTTATTTTATACACACACACACACACACACACACACACACACACATATATATTTTTTGTTTGTTTGTTTGTTTTTTTGTTTGCCTGGACATCTGGTGGTGCTGTGGTGTTAGGAGTCGGAGAACACACATTGATTCTCTATAAGTAGAATAGCCCCAAATCAAAAAGCTGCTAGGCAGCTTCTTTTTGTACCCAGTCCTCTGTAGTTGGACTGCCTGTTTCCATGTACCTGTCATCCGTGCTGGTTTTCTTCACCTCCAGACCTCCTTGCTGGCTCCTGTGGTCTACCACTGCTTCATTGTGCCCCTCAGTGTGATGTCTCCAGGTGGGCTTCCCCCAGACAGAGAAGGCTGGAGTTTTCTTTCTCCTGCCTTGCTGCAAGTGGCTAATAGGGAGAAGTTTCTAGTCTGCCATCTTGCTCTGACCCCACCTTCTACATTTCTTGTAAAGCAGGCAGATTTAATGGTGATGAATTGTTTCAGCCTTTTTTAATTTTAATTTTTTATGGGGAATCTGGTAAAGTTTTTATTTGTTCCTCATTTCTGAAGAATAGCTTTGCCACATATGGTATTTCTGATTGACATTTTTTTTCTCTCAGCACTGTGAATATATATATCTCACTTGCCTCCTGGTCTGTGCAGTTTCTGCTGAGCAATTAACTGATATACTTACTGAAGTTCTATTATATGTGATATTTCTCTTCCTTGTCTCTTTCAAAATTCACTTGTTGTCTTTGGTTTTTGATGATTTTTAATTATCATATGTATTAGTGAAGTCTTCTCTGAGTTGAATCTGATTACTGAGTTTCATATACCTGCATGAGTTTCATATACCTGCATGCTTTACGTATTTTTCTAGATTTAGGATGTTTTTAGCCATTATTTCTTTAAATAAATTTTCTGCTCCCCCCCAATCATCTATTTGTCTTTGTGCTGTTTTCAATCTTTTTTTCCTTATTCTCTGAGTTATTTCAAATAATCTGCCATTAAGTTCTCTTACTTTTGCTTCTGCTTTTGAAACTATTTTTAAATTTAGTGATCTAATTATTGAGTTCTTCACCTACAAAATTCATTTGGTTCCTTTTTTTAATGTTTTGTTAAGCTTCTTATTTTGTTCTTGTATTGTTTTCTTGATTTCAGTAATTTGTTTATCTGTGTTCTGTTGGGGTCTCTTCTCTTTTTCTTTTTCTTTCTTTCTTTTTTTTTTTTTTTTTTGAGACAGAGCCTCAACCTTCACCCTGGCATCATAGCTCACAGCAACCTTCAACTCCTGGGCTTAAGCAATTCTCTTGCCTCAGTCTCCCAAGTAGCTGGGACTACAGGTGCCTGTCACAACATCTGGCTATTTTTTGGTCGTATTTGTCATTGTCGTTTGGCAGACTGGGCTGTACTCAAACCCAGCAGCTCTGGGATATGTAGCTGGCGCTTTAGCCACTTGAGGTACAGGCGCCGAGCCTCTGCTGGGGTTTCTAAAGAATTATTTTGAATTCTTTGTCAGGCAGTTTGTGGATCTCCAGTTCTTTGAGTTCAGTTACTGGAAATGAATGTTCTCTTTTAGTGGTGTCATATTTTCCTGATTCTTCATGATCCTGGTACCCTTGTATAGATACATTGGAGGAAGGATTTACCTCTTTCAGATTTCCTTTGCTTCTGTAAAGAAAGACTCACCTGTGTGTGTATGTGTGTGGGGGTACACACTGACTGTGCTGTGATACTGAGTCTAGTAGTAAGAGGTACTGAGTATCAGGGGGCACAGTATTCTGTAGGGTCAGGCATTTATGACCTATGACATTTGCCTCTGTATGACCCTTGGTGGCAAGGGTTACAGGACGTCTCCACTGGCTGTGAGGGCTATTTGAGTCTTCAGCAGTGCCTCTGGTTCTAGGAGCAGCAGACTGAGGCAGGCATGTGCTGAGCTGTGAAGGTTGGCTGCATCTATGTGTGCAGCAGCAAGGCCCAGGGGTAGACATGCATAGAGTTGGGTGGGCCAGGGCTGGGGCCAGACGTAGGGGTTGGTGCCAACTGTAGGCACACTTGTGACAGTGGAGGCTGGTGGTTTGGCTGTAGGAGTCAGGATTGGTGGTGTTACAGAGTCTAGCCCACAGGGTTAGGCAGATAGTGTATATGCTGAGCTGTGGGGTCCTGGGCTAGTGCCAAGCATATGCCCAGTTGCAAGGACTAGCTGTGGGCTTGTGTCCAGTGTTAGAGACTGATGACAGGGGTCAGGTGACTGCGCACTTGCAGAGCCATAGTCTTATTGCTGGGCAGCATACATGGATGTGGCTGCAGGGGCCAGTCATGGGCACAAGCATTGTAGAGGGGCCAGTGATAAAAGCCTGGGCTAGTTGCAGGGGTCAGCCATGGTTATGCACAGGGCAGTGGGTGCTGGGGCTATTTGCAGGCACTTATGCAGTGGTTGTACTTGGCCCCTCAGCCAATGTGGCCCTGGGGAGGGAGGAGGGAAAGGGTTGATGGCTTAGGCATTTGGAGATAGGGAAGACAAATAACTGCAAACCCTTCAGTGTGGCCAAACCTGAAAGGGATGTGTTGGATCCCTCAGCAGCAAAAACTTGCTAGAGTCTTCTGTATAGCAAATTGCTAGGGTCCACCTAAATTAACACTGTGGTATCCTCAGTGATGAGAGCCTTTGGGGCAGCTGCAAGGGCTGTAGAGTCCTCAGCAGAGAAGGCCACTGAGGACCATGGTAGCTCATGCTCTGGCAGGGCCAATACGGAAACCTCTCATTCTTCTTTCTTGCCTCCGTTCATGCCAGTCTTCCTGTGATCTGGGTGGGATGTAACTGATACTCGGTGGTGGTGGTTCAGGCAGTGGCCTACAGGCAGGAAAGCTGGTTTTTCATCCTGTTCTCCATTTCCACGAAAGGGGAACTTACAAGCTGGGGAGTCCCCACTCTGTTGAGCAGTGCTAGCCTTGGCAATGGGATAATGCAAGTAAAATGAAACTGTCCTTTCTCGCCTTTTTTGTGTAATTATTATTGAGTTTTTTTCTTCCATTGTATTTCTATAGCTTTTCATGTGAATTCTGGAGCTCATCCAGAGTTATTTTCATTCATGGATATCTGTCCAACTATTGTTTTTTTGTGGGGGGAATGAAAGCTGGATTCTCCTACTTTCCTAACTTGCTGACATTGTGCCTTGCTTTTCTTTATAGTTTTAACATCTATATTTATATGTTTATATATGTATGTATATATATGTTTATATATGTTTAACATGTATATTTATATGTTTATACATTTATATGTTTCATGTTTAGTTTTACATGTTTAGAATTTTATACTAATAAAACCGTGCTCTGTGTGTTCTTTAACTTGTTTTTTGTTTTTAGTTCAGTATAGTTTGTGAGATCCAACCATGTTGATACATGCATATAGCTGTTCATTTGCTTTTCCATTTTGATATTATTCCTTTATATACAAATTTATTCATTCTTTTGTCAGTGGACATTTGGGTTGTTGTGGTTTTGCTATAAGAAACACCCCTGCTGTAAATACTGTGAATATGCCCCTTGGAGTCCCAGGGTAGAGAAGTCTTATGGGTCATCCTGTCCTTGCATCTGTTGACTATAGTCTCCCTACTTCCTATGTGGCTTTACACCTTCTTTGCTTCTACATTTTTTGCAAGTCAAGAGGACAGAGAAGAGAGTTTATGAGGTGTTGGCGGGGACAGCAGCTTTACCACACGTACTTCACTTTGAAGCATGTTTGATTCTTCTGTCAGACCACGGCATGCTGTAGTTTTCAAGGCTTTTGCCTTAGCACCTCCTTTTTTGTTTTTTTGTTTTTTTTTTTTTTTTGCAGTTTTTTGGCTGGGGCTGGGTTTGAACCCACCACCTCCATCATATGGGGCCGGCGTCCTACTCCTTTGAGCCACAGGCGCCGCCCAGCACCTCCTCTTTTATTATTTTATTCCTTCTTCCTAAATATTAACACCCATTCGTATGGTTTCAAATACTATCAAATACAAATAACTCCAAATCGGTATCTTCATTCCACAAATCATTTCTTGTCATGGCCCATACATGCAGCTGTCACTCTTCATCTCCATTCCCATGTCTCTACTGTAATCACTTCAGACTCAAGTCCAAGATTAAACTGGTAATCTGTCCCTTCTTTCCTCTGTTACTCCTATCTTCTTCTCCAGTTTCCCATCATCTCTGTTAGAGCATCTTTCCTGTTCTATATGACTAGATACCTGAAAATTGACCTTGACACTTCTTTCTGCCCCCGCCATAACCAGTCACTTAATTGCCTCTTAAATATCCCTGAACCAGTACTTTGCTTTACTTTCACTACCACTGCCCTAATCCAAGGCACCATTGTCTGAAGCTTGAAATACAGACACATTCTTTTGAGGCTGTTGTCAACTCCTGCCTTTTTTCTAATTCATTGTGCAGCTAACGTGTCCTGTTTAAATTACCAGGTTTTTAATAATAACGTTTCAGTGGTTTCTCATTGCCCTTTGAATAAAATTCAGTTTTTAACATTTCCTATAAGGTTAGCCTTCTATATACATTCTGTCTACAGCTCTAGCCCCATCCTCATCGGGAACCTCTCGCCTAGATTCTCAACACATACTATGTTCTCCGTAACTTAGTAAGTGTTCCTCCGTCTGCCTAGATCCTGCTGTTCTCCCTTCCCATCCTACCTACTGTCGTTTCCTTCAGGAGACCTTTTCTAATCTTATTCATGTTGACTTCCCTTTAAATTCACACTCGCCAAACCCTGACTTTCTCATTCATAATATTCATTATTTAATGTCTTTTTTCTACTGGATTATAAAGTCCATAAAAACATGGAGTTTTGCTCTGTGTTTTATTATCAATGTTGTTTCCATACCTCGCACATAGGAGGCACTGCGTAATTTCTTTTTTTAAGAATAATTGGGCTGCATATATCTAAATTTGTGCATTTTGTCATCTTAGGGACAGATACATTCAGCTTTTATAAAGAAATGATGAAAGTTTTGACACACATCTGTTACTAACATGAAATTCATAGTAGTAAAAAATTATACTGGACAAACCAGAATCGGGCAATAGACTTTTAAACGAATGTTATAAAAGAAACCCCAAAACAAGGACATTTGTTTTTATAATATCTATTTTATGTCCACAGAAGTAGAACTTGTTTCTTATTGGGATACACAAAATTTAGGCTCTTATATTATTTGCTGTTTTTAGATTTTTTTTTTAACTGCATATTCCCCCTTCTCCCCCTACATATTATCTTCAGTAAAGTCATAGGAATGAGTATCATAGTGTTTTAAGAATTAATAAGTAAACACATTATTTATATCATTATTGTGTAATCTCATCTGATCATATAATGGTATATGATCAAATAAGAATAGTACCTAACTTAGCCAAGCATATTATAATAATCTGTTGCTGAGATGAACATCTGATTTTGAGAAGCACATTTAAAATTTATTAAAAATCATATGGTCTATTGGCTACTTTTTACTGTTGTCATGGTCCCATTCAAATTTATCTCCTAACGCATCTTCCTGAGATTTTCCAGTGTTTGTATATATTACATGGATAAGCCTGTCAGTCTAGCAGATAGTCTATCCAGCACTGCCACAATATGGTAGAATATGCTACTGTGAAGTAACTGTGTTTTCTAGACATTCTATAGCCCACAGCCAAATCAAGGAAGTATTCCTTTCATTATGGAACTATACTTTCAGCCATAGCTTCCCTATCCCCAAATTCCTAGTATGCTTTTTGATAGCAATAAATTGCAGTTGACTTCATTTATACATCAGTAAGCCTTCTCTGAGTAATCTAAACCATGTTGTCTACTTGGATACTGTATGGCTTTTAATTTCTAAATATGAGCTTTGATGTTTGGATGGTCTAAATGTCTGGCATAATTGTTTACTCTCTTCCCAAGGGTGTTGGTATAACTCTGCAATCAGCTTTAATTATTAATTTATTTGAGCTATATGTTCACTTGCTGGCTGGATAATAAGCTGAAAAGTAATATCATGACTGCCTACGAAAGTTTGTTGCACTTTTGGTTGGAGTTCATATAGCCATGTGTTTTCATAACCAAATTACCCTCAGAATTATAAACTATTTCTAACTGGTAGTGCCTTTTTCCTGTTTACCTTAAAATATGTGATTATCCATCCTTCTGTAAATAGTTTGTCTATTATTATCATACCATGATTCGGTTAGGGCATCTAAGCACAAACCTTAGTTTTCAGAATTTTGTTTTGTTTTTTAGTGATAGTTGTCAGAGCAAACTATTGCTCTGGTTATTTTTTAAATCCCATTGAGATTGTTAATGTAAATATTAATTCTCATTTAGATTTTTAATGTATATTATTTATAACTTTGGCTGAACTTTCTGTCAGAGCTCTTGGTCAGGATAGCGGAAATCAGTTGGCTGATCTCTCTCTCTCTCTTTTTTTTTTTTTTGCAGTTTTTGGCCTGGGCTGGGCTTGAACCTTCTGGCATATGGGGCCAGTGCCCTACACCTTTGAGCCACAGGCACCACCCTGGCTGATCTCTCTTAGTGACACTTACATTTGAATTTTGTGGGCTGGGATACATCTCTGTTTGGGGCTGTTTTATTGTCTGTTTAATTCATGATGGTGTTAAATGCAGACTTCAAATGGGCCACCTTATAAAAAGAAAGTCTTAGTCGCTAGAGTTCCCTACCTTTCTTAGTTTGAACTGGTCTAAATTTTTAACCCTCCATAGAGCCTGATAATTCGAGAAGGAAAACTAATATAAACTTCAGCTTCTCATTTCATTTTAAATTCTAAGTTGTTTTTTTTTTTTATTATTTGGTGTCAATGTGTTTCAGAGGTTCTCACGAACAGGTTAGACTTGAGGGACAACCCCAGCCTCTGCCCCTAGCTGAGAAAGAGCTCAGAGTGTGTTGTTGAATAGCACTAATAGGGCTTTTAAAGTAAGGAAAATAGTAAAAGAGCAATCTCAGAGGCACCCTCATGTTAGAGAACTGAGGAAATGAAGTATTTCTGAAGCTAAGTGTAAATTATACCACCTTCTTTGGGAGTAAAAGCTGCTAAATGTAACAGAAGAAAATGATAGTATAGGAAATCAAAGTTCAGAATAAACCTTCAAGAGTGGTTTCTAATGCTCATGGTGTTCCTTTTCCCTACCCCTTCTCTAAGATCTTTTTGAATGGGATTTTAATAGGGAAGGAAGGTAACTTTAAACAGAGCATAAATTAGGGCATGAGATGCCCTTTGTATAAGAATTATCTTAGACGTGATTTTGAAAACATGTTTTTAAAATCGTTATTAAGAAAATAATCAGAAGTATTTTTTTTTAATCTTTGAGTTTGGTCTGCTTTCAATAAAAATAAGGTATAGATATCAAAATAAGCAAAGCTCTTTTTTACTTTCCTGGTTTCTGCTTATAAGATTTATACATATTTAAAATAAACTGATGAAAAACAGGAATAGTGCCCTGGAATTGGATAAATAGAGAAATTACTTCAAGGCTCAATAACCCAACTGGGCTTGACTTGTGGGAATAAACTGGCTAAGACTTCTCCCTCGTTGTGTTGTGTAAAGATGTGTATGAAATGATAGTGACCTCTGCCTGAAAGCCAGAGCCCTATTCAGTGATGTACTGGCAATGCTTGTGAAAGAATTAAAACAACAGAGATGTGGGTTAAGGTGAAAAAGTAGGCAAAACACTGAATTCTCCTGGTGTGGTTCATGTGTCAGATCCTTTAAATAGTTTGGCACACCACAAAAACTAAAGGGTTTAAATTCACTGAGTTGAGATACCTAGAAAATAAAAGCCCACAATTAAAAAATAAGAATGAATTTCATTTTATTTATTTTTTATTAGAATTAATATAGGTTGCTATGGTGAAAATATTTTGAAATACT
Source organism: Loris lydekkerianus (assembly GCA_963574355.1). Taxonomy (NCBI): domain Eukaryota; kingdom Metazoa; phylum Chordata; class Mammalia; order Primates; family Lorisidae; genus Loris; species Loris lydekkerianus. The sequence continues at coordinate 24,386 of CAUYPK010061337.1, forward strand.
TAACAGTAATGGTCTTGTGTAGCCCTAGAGATCAAAAATAGCAATGTAAATAGGCAGAATTCTTAAAGACTTACACTCTCAGACATGTCTAATGTAAATGACTGCTAGAGAGGAAGTGCATTTTCTTCAGTGCTATGCGAAGAAATTTTAATTGACTTGATTTTGGCAGTGAGAATTGTATAACTTAGCATTAATAACTCAAATTTAAAAATATTTGCTCATTGCTCTTGATTATGACCATGTTCAAGAAATACTATTTTCAACCAATTAATCATTTGAGGTAAACTCTTTTTACACATTTATGGCATCTATGAGTATGACTGTTTATTACATTTTACCTATAAAAACTGAACTGCTTTATATACTCTTTATGGAAACAGTGCACAGTCATAAATTAAAAGATGCAACTGTTTTCGATATTTTACTGGTGGTCCTGTGTTTTCTTGCCAGCAGTGCAGCTGTTTCAAGTTTCTCAGGATAACACATAAAAAGCTGTACGCACACTGCACGTTTATGCTCCAGTACCAAGCCAGGGAGGGTATGACTCAACTTTCCCAGAAGCGAGCTGTGCGAAGATGTGGAGAATCAAAACAGTTAGTTGCACAGTGGTTTGTTTTACAGCTATGAGAATCAATACTCACGTATGATAGTTGGTTTCTTAAAATTGAAAAACATTCTACTGCAGTGCTCGAATTGAGTAGTGAACATCTGTTAGAGAGAAGACTGTGATTTCCTCTGAAGCATCTGAAGAAAGGAAAGGATGATACAACATCATCTGGTGTGTGGATAAAAGTTAGCTGAACACTTACATCAGAAATGGAACATTTTATTTTCCAATTACCTGTAAAATATTCCTCATTTACTATTTGTATGATAGTTATTGAATTCTCAGTGAGGCCAGGTAAATTATTAGGCTTTTTGCAGAGACTTAACACATACCTCATTTCTTATGAATCAGAATCTTAATTTTGTGTCCAGGGAGGTATTAATACCCTGTGGTAGTTTTGGCGAATCCCTATTTGAATCTTGTGGGACTTAAGGTTCTATCAAAGCATGGTTAGACAATGACTAATTAATAACAATAGTCTCCAAACTGGGATGCATGTATATAAGGGAGAAAATATTAGCGTTTTTATTTAAATATTTTAATTATATCCTTTATATTTTATTTATCTTACAATACAGGCAGTCCCTGGGTTATGGGTGAGATAGGTTCTGTAGGTTTATTCTTAAGTTGAATTTGAATGTAACTTGGCACAGGCACATTTACCTATTACCTGTAATAGCCTCCATTTATAAGTACAAATTATATGTCAGTCAGATATTTATAACTTGGGCACTTACTGTAATAGCCTCCTTTTGTCAGTATAAGTCAGATGTTGGTAATTCAGGGGCTGCCTATATATTTACTATATTAGTATTATATGTATATAATTATACGTTATATATCATAATAATATTAGTATTATATAGTTAAAAAATAAGTATACAGATTTCAATATGTGCCAAATATGTTTTACTACGTAAATATACTGTCAAAAAAGTTGATGCTCAGTAAATATTAATTCCCTTTCTCCTTCCCCTTTCTTCTTTCACCGTTGGCAGAGAAGCAAAGAATTGAATTAGCACCTTGATTTGTGGAAGTGTGAATAAATTACAGCCAATTCCATGAGCTTAGTCTGCCTCTTTCTTTGGGACCACTTTTTCTATTTGGACTCTTATGCTCTCATATACCTGTTAATTACACAAGGTTATTAAGCATAACAAGGTTATTAAGCATAGATACAAATGAAAAACAGACCTGTTACTATGTTAGAAGTAATAAGTTACTCATGCGTAAAGGTCTTTAAATATAGAAAGTTTGAATGAATGAGTAGAAAAAGTTCCAGGTTATTAAAATGTTCTGGAACCTGATTTATTCATTTGCCATACCCCTTAATTCTAAGTAAATTCTCTTTACTTCCTGAGACTTAAAGAAACAATGTGGTTTCTTAAACTGAGCGTTAAAGAAAAGCTGAGAATATTGGTTTCCAGAGTGGTATTGATGGTGGTGCTAACAAATTCCCTTCTTTGGCTAGGATTGTCCTATATTTTTAGGCCTGTTTTGTTAAGGTAGAAAGTATTTATTGCTAAAAAAGACTGCATAACTAGAATAAGATTGTTGTATTATACTGTCTTCCAAGATCGATTCAAAAGACTTTTCAATTTTTACTCTTTAAGACATTATCTTAACAATCTCAGAGATTTTTAGACATGTAACTTATAAGATTTCTTTTCCTGTAAGGAAGGAGACAATATGTTTTTGAATATTGAAGTAATTTTAAAGAAACTAGCATGTTTTCTCCCCTCCCCATTTATTAGGTATTTAGGAGTTTGCTTTAAATATTAGTGATACAACATTTTTGTGATATTGTGTATTTAGTAAGTGTGGGCCAGGAGGGAGAGCCTTAGTCAGGTACTCAAGCAACAGCCAGCAAAAGAAATCAGCCCTGAAAATTGTGAAACAATGAACATTTTAGTTGCAAGTATTATTTTTGAAACCTCTTTCAGTACTGTTTTGAGACCACACTATAATTTACTTTGTAATTTAGTGCTGGTTTAGGCACTTAAAGGCACTCTTTGTACCTAAACTTTGGATTTCCTTTTGAATGGTAATAATCCATTTATAAAAGTCAAACATTTCAATCTCAGAATTCTTCTTCAGAATTGAGTAAATTTTATTGTTGTTTTTAAAAATGTTACCAGTTTGTGTGTGCTGTCTGTGTCAATGCTATGCTTTTTGTTTTGCTTTAGGTATTTAAGCCATGTCAGAGCTGCCTCTCCACAGGACCTTGCTGGGGGCTACACTTCTTCTCTTGCTTGTCACAGAGCTCTCCAAGATGCATTCAGTGGGCTTTTCTGGCAGCCCAGTTAACCTTTATTTGTCTGTTCATAAGATTTGGACCTTGGAGCTGAACCTGGGAGCTAGCAAAAGTAAAGCAGACTCATAAAATTATAGCTGTGTGCAGCTGCACAGAACTGTGCTGCCATAAGCAGCTGTGTTAAAGTATTTATAAAGATAAATTTTCAGAAAGAAACAAACATAGGGGATATGTATTTGAGAAAAATAGTTTTTACTTATATTTTTCTGAGAGAGATTGATGTAGTAAGGTTCATCTGATGGAAGAGAGGAATAAATAATTCACATGTATGTTTAAGGTTGACTTGTAAAAATCTTTTCAAAAATAAAGCTAGACTTTATATTAAGTTTTGTGGGTTTTCTCTTATTACGGTGTTTTCCTTGAATACATTTTAAAATGCCATTTTTATTACAACATTTAGTGTTAATACCCAAGTCTATTATTTCTTCTCATAAAAGGTTCTCTTTTTTTCCTTGTCTTCTTAATACTAGCCCAGACAAATGGATGTATTTCCTTCAATCAGCAGGTTGCGGCAAGTAAAATCTGATCCGTGATAATATTCACTCAATATTAAGGACTCAATGCCTGTTTTGAGCAGTGGAAAGTGAGGCAAACCTTGATCACGGTGTTATGGTTCCCAGCTGTGAGCCACACTTAGAATAAAGCAGAACATATCATTAACCTGCTTTAATGACAAATTCAAAGAAGTTAATAAAATTTAATACTTAAATGACACCTTCACCTCCAATATGAGCTCATTTTATGATGAAACCTTAGAGACTGGAAAAGGTGGTACACTTTCAGTGAAATTGCCCTCTGTGTAAATGGTACGTCCTGATGGAGTTTTCTGTTGAAACTTCAAAGGCTTTTATTATACCCAGGGTTTTGCTTAAAGAGTTTGAATGTGGATAGTATGATATTTGTACATCTCCACCTTATATCCATCTGTTACATATAGACCAGTGGGTAAGGGACATTGTTTCTCAAGGAAATTAAAAGATTTCCCTTCAGATCTCCATTACAACAGATGGTAATTTTATGGGTGGAAAGTTATGTGAAACAAGACTTGTGGCTACATTGGGATGGAATATCCATATGTTACAAGCTCCATCTTAATTTACTAATAAGCAGGTATTGATTTTAGGAATATATCTTCATTTTTACAATACTTCTATCTTTGATAAATGAGAAAACCAAAGCATCAAATAATTGAGTAGATAATAAAGATCATATTCCCACATAGGTTCATTTTGGTTTCATTTTTTAAATCAAAGTTCTGTTCTGCCTATGTTCTACCAGGCTGCATATTTTATTCTTTATATCCATTAGGGATTTTGTCATTAAAGTTTAGTGTTTTTTAAGTACAATCTATAAATCTGTTCAAAGAATAGTGAGAACATTGAATTTACAGTTAAGGCTTTGTGGTACCCAATTGCAAAAATAAGGTATCCAGTCTTTTAAAAAGAAATACTCATTTTCAGTACCTTGTATTTTAAGAGAATGAACTAATCATTGAAACATTTCAAAAGCTTCCAAGAGTTGTTCTGAACCTACCTTATTGTGGAAATTGCACGTACCTGGTTTGACAAATAAATTCCAAAACCTTTCTATGTAAGTATCTTACACTTGGTAAAATACTGTACTTTGTTCAGTACGCCAAATTTAGAAGTTATTAATTGACTTATTAAATCAAATAGAATGGTGAAAAATAACCTTATGACAATTCACTAAACGACAGAACTATTTAAATTGAGGTGCTTATCCCTTACCCTCTGAGTGATTGCCTCTCTCAGAGACAGTTTGTACAAGTCTTCATGTACATTAATTAAGCTTTTAACATTATTACAACACTAGTCCTGAGATAATAGTTCACAACTACTGTGTTACCTATGTGCCAGGCACTGTGCCTCAGGCTTTCTTTATGTATTAATGTAGTCCTTACAACAGGGCTACTATTATTTTCTTCATTTTAACAGATGGAAGATCTGAGGCATGGAGTTTGGTAACTTGCCAAGATTCCTACAACTTAAAAATAGCACAGCTGGGATTTGAACTCAAGTAGTCAGACTCCAAAGTCCATGTTCTTGAGATGACGGTCAAATAACAGCTGTGTTAAAACTAGGTCTGGATAGTCAAACTCTGTAAGAGTTCCAGGAGGTTTTACTGATCAAGCATTTGGCTCTTCTTATGGGATATAAATGATATCAACTAAATGATCTTGTTGATATCCAGAGAAGTTCTAAGAAATTCATCATGTAGAAAATGATTTTATAAAATAACTTACACTCACTTTTAACAAATATTAAGGTATAGAATACTCCTATATCCTAGCTAGGATGCATTATTATGTATCTGGTATAGGTGTATAAGGAATAAGTATTCATTATTTTGATTCAGTAAATACCTAAACTGCTCTTAGAAGCTTTAGGCTGTTAAAATGTAATCATTTTAAGGTGGCAGAAAATTTGTCAAAAAGTTATCAAAACTAAAAATTGTACTGAATGAGCTTCCCAACTGTCATTTTCTAGTAGATTCATCAAAGAATTCATTTACTATGTATCACATCTGAAGGTCTAAGGTGACTCTAGAAATAATCTCATTGACTTATCTACTTGTTCACTCCGAGGGAAAAGAGGGAAGAAGTTGAAAATGTTAACAGAAACATTTAGGGAGTCTGTTTTCTTTACAATTATATGTTGCACGTTTTGTCTAAGGGACGACTAAATGGAAGCAAGAGTCTTCTACTTGATGTGTATGAATAAGAACATTCACCACACGCTGCATCAGCCAGCACGTCACCATACAGTACTGGGTCAAGTTTCCAAACAGTTTGGATTTAAATGCTTTTAAATAAGAAATGAGAGTTCCAATTCATTAATTTCTTACACTTCTTACCATTTATTGCCTTCATTCATTTACATTACCTGACAGGCTTCTGAAGGCATTTGAGTTTACAATTAATGGTCCAGATTGGAGGTCCCCAAATCTTTTCTGTGGGGCTAGAAGGTAAATCTTTTAGGTTGTGGGCTAACGGAAAAATCAAAGAGATTATGTAGTTATGTAGGTATTTATACAATGAGCTAAAACCAGTTGCCTCAGTTTTTTTATTGACAAAATTCAAAATACAGTATTTTGTAGTGCCTTTTCAGAGGAATAATACTGCCTTTAATTGGAGATCTAAGTAAGTACAAATGATCACCTGATTATCCTTAATTATCATTAATATTAATAATAATGAGACTTTACACATTTCATGTTTAAAAGTGTATTTTCACACAGATGGGTACTACCAAATACTGGCATCAATCCAGAGTATAGGCAGTTAACCGAGCATGTTCATCACTGGGAAAGCATTTGTAAAATTCTATTAGATTCCTCCTCTGATATTTGCCCTTTAGCACGTCATTACATAGCATATTAATCACTTCCAACTGAAGATTAGGTGGAATCAAACTACGGTTAAATAGATTTTGAAACAGGGAAATTTCCTTTGTACCTGCACCAAGAAATGCTAAACTCAGAAAAGTTTATTTCTGGTAACTTGTGAGAATAGAAATCTTAATCTTGGTTTTAATTTTTGATAGTAGGAAAAATATATAAAGTAAGACATTATGATTCAAATGTTGTTGGAATGACTTTACCGCACTATCTTTCGTGTTAAACTTGTTTTGCTTTATTATATTACCGAGTCTTCAACAAAAGATAATTTTCAAAGTCATTTTGTGTTCAAGAAAAGTGTTTAAGGGTAGTTCTTCCAGTTAAGAAAAATTTCAGCCTTGGCCCCCAGTTAAAAAATTGCAATCACAGTTTACAATTGCTAAGCAGATCAAACTTAAGGTAGGATAATCAGCTTTAATTTCTGACAAAATTCAAAGAATTGAGGATGTTTAAAGTCATCAAAGAAGAGTGTGTCACTGGCAATACTGGTTCGGTAACACATGATAGATTCAAACATTTTCTGCAGGATACTTGCTTTTGCATAATAAATATAGTGAACTTAAACGCCATAGACTTAAACTCCTGAAATTGTTTTTGAGCTTTGTAAATTTCTCAAACTAAGCCCTTTTTGTGCCATACATTTTTTTTTTTTTTTTTTTTAAGACAGAGTCTCACTCTGTTCACTCAGTAGAGTGCGATGGCATCACAGCTCAGAGTAACCTCATGGGCTTAAGCAATTCTCTGACCTCAGCCTCCCAAGTAGCTGGGACTACAGGCCCCCACCACAACGCCCGGCTGTTTTTGTTGGAGTTGTCATCATTGTTGAAACCCGCCAGCCGTGGTGATGCGGCTAGCTCCATAACCCCTGTGCTGTGAGCGCCGAGCCACACTTCAGGTGGTACAGAATTAGTGTTTTCTCAACCTCTTTGAAAATATCCACTCACAGTTGTTCCATGGAATATTCAAAGGCTAAACTTTCAGTCACTTCAAACTTGACGTTAATGCCTCAAATAAACAAGAACTGTAGTATTAATGACGTTGGTCAATTCATAAAGAGTCACAGAACCACTGAGAATAATTTATCCTTTTAATGGATTGTTGATGTTGCTCCCAATGTCCTTAACTGTTTAAGCAACTGTTCTTGCCATAAGGTCGAGTCTTTTTTTCTTTTTCTTTTTTTTTTTTTTTTGACAGTCTCAAGCTGTCACCCTGGGTAGAGTGCTGTGACATCACAGCTCACAGCAACCTCTTAACTCTTGGACTGAAGTGATTCTCTTGCCTCAGCCTCCCAAGTAGCTGGGAGGCGCTTGCCACAAAACCCGGCTATTTTTTGGTTGCAATTGTCATTGTTGCTTAGCAGACCTACGCTGGGTTCATACTTGCCACCCTAGGTGTATGTGGCTGGTGCCCTTGCCGACTGAGCTATGGGCACCACCAGGTCAAATTTTTTCTAGACCCATTTCTTTAGCTGCTGTACTCTTATGCAATTAACTCATCATCATTTTATAGCTTTCTTTGCTTGGCTAACAAATTGTAGTTACTTGGACTTAGTTTGCAGCCTCATTTTCATTTTGTGAAGAAATTTTGCTTGATGTGTTATTTCCATTTTAATCTTATAAGTTTTCAGACAGTTGCCTGCTTATCAGTTGAGAATACTGTGAGGATGCTTTGTTGGATAATGTCAGTATTTATTTTATTCTTTTAACTCAGCTATAGATTCTCTGTCATCTAATTCAGTATCAAAATAGTTCATATCCCACTGTCCCGTGAAATTACAGCAAAGTCCACTTTTTTTGTTTTGACATGATGGATATGCACTGGTAATAAAAATAATACAAGGTAGGTTGGTAATATACAGAGCACTCAACATGCTACTGAGTTACAACTGTGTCACTATGATTTGTAGTGTGCCAAGCAGCAGTGTGAAGTGATGGGTCACATCCAGTCTGTATTGCAACCACTGACTCTGCTATTGTATGAAGAACGCAGCTGTAGACAGTATGTAAAGAAATGAGCATGGTATGTACCAATAAAGTTTAAGAGCCCTGAAACTCAAATTTCAGTGTTTTTTTTTTTTACTTTTTAAAATTGATACGTAATAGAGGTCATACAATTTCACATCAAGAAATGTTATTCTTTCCAATCTTTTTCACCCATTTGCCAATGTTAGAACATTCTTAGGTTACACCCCATACAAAAACCAGGTGGGTTAGATTTTTCCTGCGGATATATTTGCCTACCATAATCTAAATCTCATTTAGTATTTTTTTTATGATAGTTAATTGGTAGCAGTTACATAAAATTTAGCTATGCTCTTCAACTAAGGATAACTACAAAGTTAGTGCCTTCCTAGTTAGCATGCAGTTTTCCTAAACTATTTTTCAAGAGAGATATTTAAGCATATTTTATCTAATGAAAATTAGAAAAGTTATCTAATGAAAATTAGATTATAAAATATATAATTATGTAATTATGATATATAATTTAGATAATATATTTAGTGGACTTATTTCAAAATACCCACTTGAAAATCACAAATTTATAAATTTAGAGACATTCTTATAAAGCCTTGCAGTTTACAAGGTGGCTGTCCTGATAAGCTGGAAAGCATAAGCCTCTGGCAAAGCCCAGAAACGTACACTTTGAAGGAGAGGTTGGGGTAGAATCTTTATGATGACACGGCCAAATATACATATTCAGCAAGTGATAGGAGCTATGATTATTTATGAAGGGGGTCCTAATGAATGTTTGAAAGGCAAACATGCAAGTTACATGTGATGAATCCTATGTTTACTTTGGGGTGAAGACAACATTTAAATGTATTACAGTTGGGCCCCATATGTCAAAAGGGGGTGAAGCAGTGACACAAAGGCATTCAAGTGCGTAGCCTTGTAAACCAGCTAGAAGCAGTCTACAGTCGATGGTCTCTCATCAGGTGAAATTTGCTGAAATCATTCTCTTGCCCATAGCTTGTGGAGCAAGGGGGTCAGTCAGCTATGGATGAATTCTTACATAATTGTTTTAATACTGCCAAAGCTTGTTTAGCTGCTAGAGAAAAAGAAAAACTTTTTGACAATTAGAATATGGTTTATTCAAATGTAAGGGTATGTGTCTAAACTTTTGCCTGGCATGGCCTTACACCTTGTCCATGAAATGGTATCTTACTGACACAAAAGAGTGCGTTTCCTTAAGCTTATGAACTCTATTTTAACATCAGTGCTGGTCAGCTGTTGTGTCTATGCTGCAAAAGAGAGGGGGTATAATGAGGTGTCTGACCTCCCATCTCATCATGGTCAGGAACTCAGAAGGTTCCTCTGGGGTCCTCTTGCCAAAGAAGTTGGGGGAGTTTCAGGATTTTGTGTTTATTTCTCCAGTTAAAGTTTAGTTTGGCAATCTTTAACTTACAAGACAGCAGGGCAAAGTATAAGAGTTCAAGAGTTAAGTACCTGGATGCTAAAATTTTATTAAATCATATAAATTATAATCATACAAAAGGCTTGTGGGGAGATGGAGAAAACATTTCCAATTAAGTATTTGGAGCAATCTGTGTTTTTTCTTCTGGAAAGTCTTCATCTGTCCTTTGTCGTTTAATAGGTGGATCTTCATGATTCTCTGTAACAAATCCAGAAAACCTATTTTAACTAAGAAATTCAGCAGCTAAAAATACTTTCATAAAACAAGCAGTATAGGCATTTTTAAGATTTTTAATCTAGTTAAACATGAAGAATATTTTTATAGGTTTATTATTTTAACAAAATAGGCTTTTGTTAGACTGAACAGTATACCATACTAAAATTTGTAACATTGAACTATTCACAATTGAATGGCAAGAAGTCATGAACCTAAACAACTAATTAAATAATATATCTATGTAGCCCAAAGAAAGCTATATGAAAATTCTTAATAGTTTACATTTGATTCCCCCAAAATTGCTCACCTTGATTCACGCTCTGGTTCTTGTAGAGCACAGAAGCAGGAATCTGGAAGGTGATGCACAGCATTTCCTTGTTAGGGGCCACGTTTCTTACTGGGTGAATTGAGCTGCAGGCCTCCAAGGACACGCCTAACACTGCTCCAGCTCGTTGCCGAACATCCTCAGCAGGATTAGCATCTTTGGAAAAGCTGTAACAGTGCACTGTGGGAAGGAGCTCGCTGCTGCATGGCTGCCCATCTAAAAGAGATTTGAAAGCACCAAGAAACTCTACGGCCTTTGCTGGCAAGTTCATGACAATGTGCAAGGAGTGTTTTCTTTCTTTTGACAGTCCCAGCTGCTGCATTAACTCCTCTTTGACTGGTCCTTGGAGGAAGTCTTTCCCATCCAAGTTGAAGACTTTTACCTTTCGGTCCACTTTATTTAATTTACAATTGTGCAACAGCCATTTATAGGATTCAGGATTGAGATCATTGGCAAATACGGTGCAGTTTTTCTTTGCTACTGGAATGGCAAAGGGTCCAACACCAGCAAAAACATCAAACAGGACATCCCCAGATTTGAGAAGTTCTGTGATACGGCTATGTTCTGTAGAAAGACGAGGATTCCAGTAGACTTTTGAAAAATCAAATTCATAGGTGTAGTTATTTTCTCGAACCTGAAAAAGGTATTATGTTTTCGATTAACTGTCTTTCTTGGCCCTAAATTCCAGCCACTGATATTAGTGTTTGTGCACATATGAGCACACGCACATAGAAATTAATTACTATAAGAGCAAATAACAGTGCATTTAAAGGCATTTTAATTAGACAACTGGTTTTTATGCATTTCTAAGGCCACTTAGTATCTCACATTAGACTTTTTCATAAGAAAATTCATCTCTTCAAAGCTAAATCATTCTCCATTTCAATCCTAAAGAGCCAAATCATATGAGGAATTTTTCAGATAGGCCAATTAACTGTCCAGTCTCTTACCTCACCAGAAAGGGGGAAAAAGGCCTATCATTTGAAACAACACACCACATATATCTTGTTGGTGGGAACCTAAGTAGCAGATAACATTTCCACATAGCTAACAAGCTTCCCTCCTTATTTACTTTTCAGCTTGTAAAAGGGGAGGGGTGTGTGTGTGTGAGACATATATCATTGAATTTTGAAGGATTTTACAATGTTTCAAGACAATTACTTGGACTTTGCAAATTTCATGTCTGTAAGTTAGAGCCAATGTATAGGATGAATCATTGTCATATTTTCCTTTTTTCCCAAATGTGAATTTTCATGGGTAAACTTAAGGTATAGCGCAAAGTTAAGTCTCAAAATACGACTTTATGCCATTTCTTTTGGGTCTATCATAAACATGTTAGGAAACAGAAAATAAAACTAAAACTGCAGTCATGGAGTATGATCTCAGCCATCATCTATGCCCCTTAATTTATGGATGGAAAATCAAAGGCCAGAAAAGTTCCTAATTCTATAAATGTCAGAGATGTATCTTCAATCTCTTGTTTTCCTAGACCTGAATTCCAAATTTGTACATATTTTTTACCCTCCCAACTGCATCAGGTGCTTCTGACCATATCATTAAGGTTCCAGAGTTGGAAATGTTTCTGCAAGTTTCGCCAACTGAAAGTCTTTCCAGGTATGGCCTACAAGGCTTAAGTATGTCTTTTGAGCTACTTTATACACATTATTGTATAACTTCCTTTTTTGTCACTTAACCTGTCAATGGGCAATTTATTTTAATAAATATGTAAATGAAAAAATCTTTAATGATGGAGTATCTCACTGTATAATTATGCCAGAATTCCGTAAGACTTTGTCAATGTTATCAATAGCTTATGTGAGTACTCACATTCTCACATACTTTTAATATTAATCTTTGTCTTCTATCCTGATTCTAAATATTAATCTTGATATATGCTATATTTGGAGACAATAAAATATACCTTAGTCATCATGTTCTCCTCTCCAGATAGTACTTCCATTTGGAAATTTCGGTATGTATTGTCAATATTATTGATTTTATTTATTGCTGAGGTGATCCCTGGATTTTTGTCAATCATAACTTGGCCTGAAAGAAGAGATAGAAATTAATAACAAATACTGACTATTGTCTGCAAAATCCTGGCTAAAAGTGCAAGTGTGAAACAAACTATTTTCTTTGGAATATAGGTAAACACTGTACCTCGTGTGTATAATGTGGCAAGTAATTCTAAAAATTCAACAGATTACTAAAGTTAATGTCTGAAAGAATCCAATACTCACAAAAAAATGTATGGGTAATATTTAAAGAAAAAATTTTGAAGAGTTTGGGTATACCTAGTATTTGTTTTTGTAAAGCCTTTCAAATGTTCCAATACAAGTAAACAGAAAGCAAAGACAAAGACCCTGGCAGCAAATGGTCTCTCTCAGAAAACAGCAAAATATCTACCTGTCCCCATTGACCTCAAACCAAATGTTTGTTTTACTGTGGATTTGAAGCACATGCCTTCACTTTGGAAATTTATGCCAGCAAAACAATGTTTCCAAATAAAAGAAGCAAAGGTTCTTTAGAGTGTTATCTGAATAAAATGTCCCTTAAATTGTTCTTTCTGTCAAATACTTATTAAAGCAGAAGGGCTGCAAAGATAATACAACAGAAATGACATATTGATGTCCTTTGATCAGTTTTTGTTAGCACTTATTTTTTACAAAAATCTATATGCTATTCATTGCATTAAGGAAAGATAACTTTATTTGTAAGTTAGTATTCAGTCCTACAAATATGCTGAAATACAACCAGAATTTGTCCTAATTCTCTCTGATAATGAGATGCCTAATTTTGAAGATGATAGTATTAATAAGCTCTAGTCAATCATTGCTCTTATTCTGTTGTTTCGTTTAATTGAACTCAATTTTTAAGGAATAGAAATTAGTTTGAAATAAGGAATAAAATTAAAAATTTTTAAAAAGCTATCCTGAAGGTCTATGGTGAAAGCTTTGAAATTACTGTTGTATGAAAATGTTTTACTTTTAACCTATGAGTGCCCTTTTATGAAAGAGGTTATAGGAATGCCCAAGGAATGTTTGAGTTAGGGTAGGCAGAGACTCACAGGAAAGCCTAGACTTGACTTTGGCACTAAGTCATAATTATAAGGATCTGTTTAAGAATGTGTTATGTTGCCACTAATCCACTATCAGTCCCTTTCATCAATAAAAACAAAGGAAATGCATAACAGCACAGTTCTAAATGAATCCTGTCCATGCAAAATACTAAGCGCTACATTTAAAGCTGAAAATATATTTACTATATATTAAAAAAATAATCTGGAGAATTTAGGCTAGCACTAAAAAACAAAGTATGGTGTCTTGACATACAGAAGATCAGTTGGATGAATCAATGAAAACATATAAACAACTGTCTTTCATTTTTTTCCCGATACAACAAATTATAAGAGCTAGTATTAAACATTGTCCTGAAAGCCCAGTAAGTCTCATGTACCAAAAAGAACTCTGTTCAATGCAGCTGCCAAAGCAAATGATTCAAGTTTAATCTACACTTAAATATCAGTGTACACAAAAGCCTGGACCACTAGTTCCAGCGTGGTATGACTCTAAAGAGGGTTTTGGTTTTCCAAAATGGCCCTCAAAGGAGGGTATGTAGCTCAAGATTCAGCTTAAAGTTATAATGATTAAAAAGTCCTGTATCTGTAATTTGGCATTTAAAAAAATAAAAATTTGCAATTTCCTTTCCAGTACATGAGTATTACTATGACACACCTACCAATTAAATGCTTGAAAGGTAGCTGATGTTCTCGAAGGTTCAAATGTGCAATGTGTCCAACTCTGCTAAACCCTGAAGTCACATCTTGACCTTCAGGAAGCACAGCTTTCAAGATTTCTTCTGACTTAAAGTTTTCATAAGTTAGTTCCAAATTATACTCAGATATCTGCGGTATGACATTAAACTGTGCTAAAATACTGAGTTCTGCTTTCTCAAAAGGATCATGAGTAAACATTTTATAGGGATCCAACATAATTAGTCTACTTTCTTCATCTTCTGGATCTTCAATCACACGTTTTATGCCTGGGCGCTGCAATGTCACCCTTTTAAGTGATCGCATCAATTTATTGACTATTTCTTTCTTCACTTTAAGCACTGGAATGGTGACTGTCTTTTTAAAAGCTGTTCTATCAAGCTCTGTCATGCCTCGAACATCAGAGGGTGGTGAAAACAATTCAAAGTCTCTCCCATTTGTTTCTATTTCTGGCATGGTTGAGAATCTTTTTCTTTGATCCAGTAAGGAAATACCAGGTGCTTTCCTAAGCTTCTGTGTCAACGATGTCCAAGCTAGTGGAATCAAAGATTGTAATTCAGTTATGCCGCAGCTTTCCACTTTCAGAAGCTGTCTTGAGAATTCAAATGGCTTCTGTAAAATCCTAGAAAAAATATTCATTTAAGAAATGTCATAAAGCTACTTACGTATTCACAAGGTTTTTTGGAATTTAAATCTACATTCTACTGTTTCAAATACCCTGCTAAATGTGTGAAACTTTTAGTGATATTTGGAAAGTATACTATCTTTTTCAGAATAGGATGGCTTGTATTAGTGGTGGATAATAAATTTGCACCTTCAACTTACCCGGTGCCTGGACAGAGGGCTTCCTGATGCATCAGCCTTCTTACAATCAAGGAACCTTTCCACCCACAATCTTCTACAGAAGGCTGAAATTTGAGTTAACAGATCATCTCTAAATGAAATGGTCATTTATATATTAACCAATGGAAATACTTATTAGAATATTTCCATAGGTGCTTATTGTGTTACATGTTGTGCCAAATGCTTTATACACATCAATCTTGGGAGATTTCTAATATAGCATCCGTATTTTGTAAACGAGTTAACTAAAGTTCAGAAGTAGGTTAACTCACCCACCGTTTCCTTGGTGGTAAGTGACTGAGCAAGGTCTGACTGCCTTTTATGCTCTTAGTATACGGCCAAGTTATTAGTCTTTGATGCTTTACTGCCACACGTCCTGCCCTTACCTAGAGGCTTCAGTATTTGGAGAACAACAACGCCATTGAGTTTATGCACACGATATTAGGTATTTACATTGTTTTCTAAAATACCAAACAAGTAATTGGAATGGGAAAGGGCTCTGCTCCGGAATCCCTTAAAGCAACGAAATTTAACCTCCCAGTTAGGGTTCAAAATGGGTGCAGCAGTTAAGCATCTGGGCGACGCTGGGTGCATTACTTAACATGAGCCTCGGTTTCCTATGTGCAAGACGTGCCCAAAGGATCGACCTCGGCCCGAGGCGCAACGCGTGGACGGGGGTTACCCCACGACGTTTCCGGGCCCAGGCGGCACGAGGCCGAGAGCAGCCCGGGCAGACTGGTACCACCGCCTGGACCTCCAGGCCCTCGGAACCGCCCCGGGCGCCGCGGCCGCCACCTCAGCGCTGCACCGTGCCCATTCCTGGCGTGGCCCCGCTCGGTCGGTGACCAGATCCCTCACCTCATGCTCCGGCGCGGCTCCGAAGCCCGTCGCAGACCGAGGGGCGGGCTTCGCTGACGTCATCATGGCTCGCCGCCCAGGGAGGGCGTCAGAGCGCGACACAGGCCTTGTGTCTTCTCCGCCCCGCGGAGGGACGCGCACCGGAAAGGCCGGGCAGGCGGCTCCGCCTCTGGCGCGACTTCCGATGGGATCGCGGGGCAGGGTAGAGGCCAGCAGATGGACGTGGGAGTCAGCCACAGAGCGGCATGGAGACGTCCCGCGGGAGCCCCAGCGCCGAGCCGGGCTGGTACGTGTCTGTCCGGCAGCCCGAAGACGCGGAGGCGGAGGCGGGAGAGCTGAGTCCGTTGCTAAGCAACGTAAGTGGGCTGCGGTAGCCCCGGCGCGCTGACCCCAGGCGCTCAGCCTTGGCCTGCGGGATGGGAACTGGAGAGCCGAGACGCTGCAGCCCGGCCCCGAGGCAGCAGCCCAGAGGCTTCAGTGGCCCACCGGTCCACGCGTCGCGCCTCGGGCCAAGGTCGATCCTTTGGGCACGTCTTGCACATAGGAAACCGAGGCTCATGTTAAGTAATGCACCCAGGGTCGCCCAGATGCTTAACTGCTGGACCCATTTTGAACCCTAACTGGGAGGTTAAACTTCGTTGCTTTAAGGGATTCCGGAGCAGAGCCCTTTCCCATTCCAATTACTTGTTTGGTATTTTAGAAGACAGTGTAAATACCTAATACCGTGCGCATAAACTCAGTGGAGTTGTTCTCCTGTGGGTTGCGATCCGCGGAGTTGTGAACGTGACAGCAGCCTCACGTGCTCTAGGAAGGAAGGTGCAGCTCAAAGAAGGGGTGCCGTGCCCAACCGAGACTGCACACCTGACGGGCTGAGCACCCCAGGGTGGTGTGACTCACACCTGTTTCTTAGGCTCTCCGTCGCCTCCCTGTTTCCTCTGCCGGTCTTGTGAGGACTTTGCAAGAGTCACAGGATTTTCCTTTTCGTGACTCAGCCATTTAGGTGGTTATAAACGTCTTAATCCAGACATTCTTACCGGTGGAGGTGGCCTAGTAATAAGTGCACAGCGGCTGAGCACAGTGGCTTACGCCTGTAATCCCAGCACTTTGGGAGGCTCAGGCTGGAGGATCATTTGAAGCCAGGAGTTTGAGATCAGCCTTGGCAACATAGCAAAAATTTAAAATGAGCCATGTGTGGGGGTGCGAGGCTGTAATCCCAGCTACCCGGGAAGCTGAGGCAGGAGGATCATGTAGAATGATCGCTTAAGCCCAGGAGTTCCAGAGTTCAAAGCTGCAGTGAGGTATATGATCTAGTCACTGCACACCAGCCTGGGTGACAGAGTGAGTCCTTGTCTCAAAAAATAAATAAATAAATAAATAAAGTACATAGCATGCCCCTGATCCTAAAGCCATTGCTTTTAAGTCAAGTCCTTGGACTGTAACTTTGTCTAGGACTTTGTTCCCTAATGCTACGGGGTCAGGAAGTGTTTTCAGGGATATTCTCGCCAAGCAACGTGAATTTATTCTATTTATTCTACTGTCATTGTAAGGTATTCCTGACCATCTTTCCAGTTGGATAGAATTAATTCATTAAGTATATAAATAGGGATTCTCTTTGTAGTCCTGGTAATTGGACATTTGTTGATACCAGTCCCAAGCTGACTCAGGGATTTTCAGTAGTCACATGAGCAGAGTCCATGTCCCACCTCTATGTCCCCACCCATTTCTGTCCTATCTTCATCTCTTGCAGGCTTGTGCTTAGTCATGGCTCTTTCTGAAGCCTGCCTGGCCTCTGTACTGGTGGAGATGATTTTTCCAGGAAACTCAAGGTTCCTGGAGCTGCACTAAAGGGAGGTGGAAAGGAAGGGAAAGGAAACTGCTGATTAAACACCTAATGTGTCACACGAAGCCTAGAGATTTGCAGAGTTTTTGCATAACCTTTCAGTGATTTATTCACAAAATTTGGCTTTCACTATCCAAACAAGTAACACTACTAAATTTGTGTACTTACAGGAACTTCACAGACAGGGATCTTCAGGTGTTTCATTTGGTTTCTCAGTGTTTAATTTGATGAATGCCATCATGGGAAGTGGCATCCTTGGCTTAGCATATGTTATGGCTAATACCGGTATCCTTGGATTTAGGTGAGTTTAATATTTTACCATACTTTTTTTTTTTTTTTTTTTTGATAGCACACTGAGAAACAAAGAGATAGGTTCCAGAAGCTGCTGTTATATAATTTCTAGTTCAGTTATTTCTGAGGTTTTATCAATAACATTTTTCTTGCCATTCTTGTTGCTAGTCTGAAGCTTAGAGGGATACTACATAGTTTAGATTTTTATCCAAAAGTGTGGCTAGTTTTAAAAAATGGAGACTTGATCCACGTTCTTTTATAATCTTAAGAAATGGCTTATTCACAGCCAGGAATGGTGGCTTGTACTTGTAAACCCAGCTACTTGGGAGGCACAGGTGGGAGGATTGCTTGAGCCCAGGAATTGGAGGCTGCGGTGACTTATGATCACCTCACTGCACTCCAGCCTGGGTGACAGATGGGAGTTGAGACTCTTCTAATAAAACAATAGAATTGAGTTATTTATTATACCAAGCTTATCAGCACGCAGATTACTAAAGAACACCCATTTTGTGAGTGCAAATAAAGCTAATTATCATTTCAATCCTCTCCTTCTGCTGTTAAGTAGCCCTATTTCACTTTCTGTGTTCTGTGCCTACTTTTCATCTTTGAAGACTCGG
Source organism: Loris lydekkerianus (assembly GCA_963574355.1). Classification (NCBI taxonomy): domain Eukaryota; kingdom Metazoa; phylum Chordata; class Mammalia; order Primates; family Lorisidae; genus Loris; species Loris lydekkerianus. The sequence goes on from CAUYPK010061337.1 coordinate 42,900, forward strand.
CTCATAGACTAGTTTTGTCCCTACTAGAAAATAGTCCTGGGTTTTCTTTGCTCACATAGACTTAGTATGTTCATTCTGTTACTATAATGTGTTATGATTTATTTGCAAATCTTTCCACTAAACTGTGAAATCCTTTAGAACTGGACCTTAGCCTTAGCCTCTAGCACTATGGCTAATGGAATGAACAAACTAATGTTTGTTTTGAAGCAAACCTATTTTAGTAAAAAATTTTAAATATGTAGAATCTCATTTAGGTTTCTTACTCTTATTACAAATGTTTTGATAAGTAAACCAATTTTTAAGTAACCCAATTTGCTTTTGTTATATGTAGTCACAAACTTTCGTTATTTTAAAAACATAAAAACTGTATGTGACACTTTAAATAAGACATAGAGCACATTTCTTTTTTCTTTTTGAGAAACCATGTTTTATACACCAAAGTGTTACATACAAATGTGTACCACTTAATATGTGCTCACTGAAGCATTTTAACTGCCCCTTTTGGTGATGCGAAATTACTACTTTGTGAGGTCTCTGATATCAGTTTAATGAAGTATGTTCTCACTTCTCAATTTTGCTACTTAGTAACTAGACCACAGAGATAGAATTTCTTCAACTACTGGGCAATCCATTGGGGCCAGTTCTAACAGTTAGAAATTTGTCCTGCCAGTGTTTTCCTGAGATAAGTTGGAAATGGTGCATGTCACTTCTTTTCACACTGCTGGTGAGAGGACTCCGATCATCATACTGTTTGCATATTTTTCAAATTGTATCATTAGAAATGTATTTGTTAACTGCATTGTTTTGGTTTGGTTTGGAAGTATGTGTGTGTTTCATAGATGCTAGCAAATACAGCTTTAATACTACAGATGGAAAAAAAAAAAGAAAAAAGTATTACAGGTGAAGTTATGGTGAGGAGGTCCACATCACTGGAAGGGCCAGAGGAAGGGAAGAGAACAGGAGAAGACAGTGAGATTTCATAACTGAAATTTCTGTTTAGGCTTAAAATAGGAAAAGATAGTCATAAGAGGGAAATTTTGCAAGATCATTAAATGGCTGATTCAGCAGTCAGCAGACAAGAATGCAAAATGAGGAAGGTTGCTTGTATTTTAAATGAAGTTTATTTTTTATTTTAAAAGCAGTACAATGACATTTTACCAAATACTAAATTTAAGTTTAATATTTGGTCAGTATTAAAAAGTAGAAAAGTATCTTCTTAGTTTCTGTAATGAACATACTTCAACTACTCAGAGACAGTCCCTGTGAACACTTAACTGTGAGGAAATTGGTTTTTGTAGTGGGACACCACAAAATAGAGAAACTTTGGGGGACTGACGATTTGTTCTTTTATATTTTAGTTTCTTGCTGCTGATAGTTGCTCTCCTGGCTTCTTACTCAGTCCATCTTCTGCTTAGTATGTGTGTTCAGACTGGTGAGTAAAAACATGTCGATTCATTTGATGGAGTAGTCTCTTGAGTTTGTATCTACATAAAGAATTGGATGTCTCAGGTTTAGTTTTCAATGGGGGTATGTTGTTGCTAGGTAGAGTGATTGAAATGGAGAATGTGAAAAGGCCACAATGTATAAACTGAATCCTATGGGGGAGTAGCTAAGGACAGGATGGGAGGGGAAATTAAGAGTCCTTACCTGTCTTCCTCTGCCACACAGCATAGTTTTCTGGTTGACAGTAGATTAGGGGAGCACGTAAAAGGTACTTACGAGGAAGAAGGAGACAAATGTTCATTCTGATCAGATTTCTCCTGGGGCGAGCATTTCCTTGGGGAGAATACCACATCTACTGCTACCCTCCCTGCCCCTGCTACCCTGTGCTAGGCACAGGAAGGGACAGCAGAATTAGGGCTAGGAGGCAAGGGGCAAAGCTTTGGTTTATTTAGATACATTTTATATTTTTACTTGCAAGTCTAGGAAAGATAGATTTCCTAAGTGGCAGAAAAATGTGCAGTTAATACATTATATGTGTGTGTTATGTGTTTATTCCATTTGGAATTTTATTATGCAATATAGTCATGTTTTGAATAAGTTCATTTAAGTTAAGTAAAAGTGTAAAAGTACATGAATTGTATAACTGCTTTTAAAAGATTTTCCATTTTTCATTAACGAATATTAACGAATGTTCATCAATTCTGGTCTTTTTATCTGTACAGTCTTTTATTTGTGGATTACCAGTAGGTTAGTTTTGATGCCAAAATTATGGGTTTCATTCCTATATTGGTGAGTTCATTTTGCTCCATCTGGTCTTAGGGTTTTCAGAATTTCAGAAGCAGGGTAGATAAACAAATAGGTAACAATGGGATTAGTCTGGACTGAAACAGGTCGGAAGCCCAAAGGCGTTCTTTAGACTTTTAAGACTCTTCAGAACGTAGTTCTAAAACGACTGCTATAGTTTTAGCCCTGAAACTTGACTGTGCATCAGAAACACCCATAGATCTTTTAATACATGTGAATTTCTAAGCGTTAGGGATTTTGGTTCCAAAACCTGAAGCAGGACTCAAGAATATGTTTTTATCAGGTCCTCTGGGTGATTCTTATACAAAACTGGTTTAGGATCCATGGCTTATAGCTGTAACTTGTAGCAGGGCTTTGGCCATCCAGTGTGTAGGCTGGGTGAGGCTTGATGAACATGCAGATGGCTGAAAGTCTTAGAAAACAGTGCAAATATTAGTCCCCGGTTCAGGAAGAGTAGCTTTAGATGAATGTTGTTCTGACTCTTGCTGAAACTTGACTGAGACTTTAATTACATATTTTAAAATTTTGCTTCTTTGTATGAAAAAACTATTTTTAATTATGATAGTTTAATATCTTAATAGATTCTTTTTAAAATGAATTCTATTAAAAGACTAACCCTTTGGTCAATTATATGGTGACTGTGTCTTCTAAACGTCATTTTAGTTTTAGTATTTGTAAATTATTTTAATTATTTGGGAATTATTTGAGTATTCAGCTCATAGGGATTTCTAAGTAATGTTAATTTGTTTCTTGTCTTTCAGTTCTTTCATAATATATATTTAACTTTAAAATTTTGGCATTGTCTCGTTCTTTTCTATAACTCTGGGACATTTGAAGTGAAAACATCTGTTTCTCTTTCTTTTGTCTTTTTCTTTGATTGTTTTTTAGCTTACCTGTGTCCTTGAACTAACTTCCTCATGGTTCTTCACACACACTGATGCACCTGTCTTCTGTTGATTGAATTCCTTCAGTCATTGTAAAATTCTCTATGGAGGTAGGCTTTTCTTTTCTTCATACATACGTTCATACATAAAAGACTAGAGAATAGCATATAGCTAATCCCGGGGGGGGGCGGCCCGGGGGGGGCGGGGGGGTGGACGTGGGGGTGGGGGGGGTTGTGGGGGTGGTTGTTAGGTAGATAAAATAAAAATTAAATATATAAAGAAAATAAAAAAAAAATAATAAATAAAAAAATAA